>JAWQEG010005349.1:70000-108911 GCA_033782935.1 Petrolisthes cinctipes
ACCACAGTATACAAACAATATTTTCGATCAGTTTATACAAGCCCTGCCTGCCTGGGACTCGAACCTCACTGATACTCATTTCAACACCCTTCAGACCATGTAGAATAGAGCCCTAATAAAGATAATCACAGGCTGCACAGATACCACACCTACAGACCACCTACACCATGAAACCAAAGTCCATCTCATGTACTGTACTTAATAATACTAATATGACCAGATAGTTGCATTCTGAACCAGTTTCTATTCTAACAACATCTGTAATTTACCACATGTTAGGTATATCTGTTATCTCTGCATTAAAACTGTATTACAACATCAATTTAGCTTATATATACGTAGGTGGAAATGAAGCAAACTTATGATGCAGACTGTACATAAACACTTGTTGCTGCAGCCTCCACAAACTCACACCACCCACTACACTACATGGCAGAATACCCACACATGCTAAGGAACATCACAACAACACCCAGTACACGATACCATACACAAATATTATCATCTCTTACATCCACCCTGCCCACCTCAAACCAATCTCCAGAAACATATTAATACCTAAAACACTCACAAATCCATCCAAACACTCAATAACAACACACAGCTGCATGCACCACCTCCTGACATACTCCAATCACTCATCAATCCATCCAAACACTCAAGAACAACACCCAGCTGTTTGTATGACTTCCTGACATCCACCCATCTGAATCCTCCCTTCCCCGTGAGGACAGTGTCCACCTGGCCAGGCTGTGAAGTGGCCACTACCCGGCCCTTCAGACATATCACAAGAAGCTGGATGGAGCCATTGTAGATGTCTGTCCAGGATGCAACACAGCACCCCATTCTATTAAACACATTATGGAAGACTGTAATACACACAACCACACTCACCAACAACACAACAACACCCCATTCTATTAAACACATTATGGAAGACTGCAACACACACAACCACACTCACCAACAACACAACACAACACCCCATTCTATTAAACACATTATTGAAGACTGCAATACACACAACCACACTCACCAACAACACAACACAGCACCCCATTCTATTAAACACATTATTGAAGACTGCAACACACACAACCACACTCACCAACAACACAACACCCCATTCTATTAAACACATTATGGAAGACTGCAATGCACACAACCACACTCACCAACAACACAACACCTCATTCTATTAAACACAGAATGGAAGACTGCAACACACACAACCACACTCACCAACAACACAACACAACACCCCATTCTGTTAAACACATTGTGGAAGACTGCAACACACACAACCACACTCGCCAACAACACAACATACACTCTCTGAGGGCACTGTGGGAAAACCCGGCACAGGCCATGACCTTCCTCAGGAGGATACACACACACACAATTTTTTTTTTCTCTCTCTCTCTCATATAAACACACACACACACATGCTAATATATTTTCCATGAACTCTCTCTCTCTCTCTCTCTCTCTCTCTCTCTCTCTCTCTCTCTCTCTCTCTCTCTCTCTGTCTTATCTTTTATTTTTTTTATTTTTTTTTTTTTTCTCTCTCTCTCTCTCTCTCTCTCTGCACACACACACACTCGGCCAGACACCTTGAGAAACTTCAACAACAACAACACATTTATACAATACAAAATACACCACAACACAACATTATACAAAGCAACACATTATACAACATACATTATACAAAACAACACATTATATCATACAAAATAATACACCACAAAACAACATTATACCGTTGTCTAACTAATACTTACAGCAGAGGGTCTGTGTGCATCCTTCCCACCTTGCACGACACGAAGTAAGTAAGAATTCGGACCAGCATCTGCAATAAAAGTGAATTCTGTAGTAGTAGTAGTAGTAGTAGTAGTAGTAGTAGTAGTAGTAGTAGTAGTATCGAGTGGCATTATAATGACCTCTATACTGGCTTGGTTAGGTTAGGTTAGATTAGGTTAGGTTAGGTTAAAATAAATTAGGTTAGGTTAGGTTAGGTTAAAATAGGTTAGGTTAGGTTAGGTTAGGTTAGGTTAGGTTAGGTTAGGTTAGGTTAGGTTAAAATAGATTAGGTTAGGTTAGGTTAGGTTAAAATAGATTAGGTTAGGTTAGGTTAGGTTAGGTTAGGTTAGGTTAGGTTAAAATAGGTTAGGTTAGGTTCGGTTAGGTTAGGTTAGGTTAGGTTAGGTTAGGTTAAAATAGGTTAGGTTAGGTTAGGTTAGGTTAAAATAGATTAGGTTAGGTTAAAATAGGTTAGGTTAGGTTAGGTTAGGTTAAAATAGATTAGGTTAGGTTAGGTTAGGTTAGGTTAAAATAGATTAGGTTAGGTTAAGAGAAATCATATTCAGTGTAAAATGAGCTGTCAATTGGCAATGAGACTATTTTTAAGGTTATTTTATGATTAGTTTTATAGCAGTCAGGAGAACTTGTAGTTAATATCTTGGTATTAAAAAACAACACGTGTATGATTTTGCACCACCTCATAATAATAATAATAAATGAGGGGGTCGAGTTGACGTAAGGTGTTGTTGTTGTATGATTATATTTTGATATGATACTAATTTATTTTGCAGCACCTCATAATAATAATAATAAATGAGGGGGTCGAGTTGATGTAAGGTGTTGATGTTGTATGATTATATTTTGATATGATATTGATTTATTTGTACCATGGAAGGAAAGTGTTGGTGGTGGTTATTTGATTGTGGCTGTACAAGAAACACATAATAACTTACCTACATGGTGTACTTGATTGAGACACACCAGGACCACCAACACTGCCACCACACACACCTTCACTACACGGACACTCTGCTGAAAACGAAACAACAACACAGGCTTGTATTATTTAAGGTGATAGTAGACATTAACTGGGTACACTCGCAATCCAAAATATGTATCCAGGCTTGTTGCTTCGAATAGCAAGCTCAAGCAAATATGAAACAGGATAAGCGTTGTAATTGGTTCACTAGTATGACAAATGATTCGAAATTTCAACAACAAGACCTGAATACAAATTTTGGATTGCGAGTGTACAGCCACAATCAAATATCCACAGACACTTTCCTTCCATCGTAGTAAATATCTTGATAATAAAGAACAACACGTGTATGATTTTGCAGCACCTAATAATAATAATAATAATAATAATAATAATAATAATAATAATAATAATATTGGTAATAAAGAACAACACGTGTATGATTTTGCAGCACCTCATAATAATAATTGAGGGGGTTGAGTTGACGTAAGGTGTTGTTGTTGTATGATTATATTTTGATATGATACTGATTTATTTGCACACGATGGAAGGAAAGTGTCGGTGGTTAGTTGATTGTGGGGGCTGTACATTGGAGTGCCTTGATTCCTCCAAAGTATGCCAGGAAACAGGAGCAGATTAACAAAACTAATGGTGTTCTGTCGTTGCTTGGAATAGTTTGGAGGAATCAATTGCTCCACATTTACCAACATTGCTGTGTTTCTTTCTCCCTTTAAGGGCTAGTCGTAAAAAAAATATACTGGGAAATTCGTGTTGCATCAGTAGAGAGAGAGAGAGAGAGAGAGAGAGAGAGAGAGAGAGAGAGAGAGAGAGAGAGACTGTGTGTGTAAGAAAGAAAGAGAGATTGTGTGTGTGTGAGAGAGAGAGAGACTGTGTGTGTAAGAAAGAAAGAGAGACTGTGTGTGTGTGTGAGAGAGAGAGACTGTATGTGTGTGAGAGAGAGAGAGTGAGACTGTGTGTAGGAGAGAGAGAGAGAGACTGTGTGTGTGTGTGAGAGAGAGAGAGTTACAAGGAGTTACAAGGAAAAGAAGTACCCTAGGGGACCTTACGATCCATACAAAGAGGGTACCTGTGGGTTTAGTTGCGCAAGTAGGCGACCGTCCTCGAATGTGTCATGTGAAACCATCAAGGACCACTCGCACAACGGCTTAAACACCTAGACGGTGATTTAAGGCTTTGTCTAATCTGGACTTGAACTGATCCACAGAGTTGCTGTTGACTACATCAGCAGGAAGCGCGTTCCAAGTACCGCAGATGCTGTATGTAAAGAATTTACCACACAGATCACGGTTGTATCGCTTCAGTTCAAGTTTGTAGCCATGATTCCTGGTTGTGCCCTCACTGAGTTGGAAAATGTCCCTGTAGTCTACATTGTCAAAGCCTCGTAGTATTTTAAACACTTCGATAAGCTGACCACGCAGTCTCCGGGTTTCCAAAGAGAACAGGTCGAGTTCTACCAACCGATCTTTATAGCTCTTGTGTCTAAGAGAGGGTATAAGTTTGGTTGCCCTGGCTTGCACTCGTTCCAATCTCGCGATATCCTTTCGGTAAGAAGGACTCCAAAACTGGACTGCATACTCCAGGTGTGGTCGGACAAGGGAATTGTACAGACAAAGTACTATCTCCTTGTTCCGGTATCCAAACTGTCGCTTTATGTACCCTAACATCCTTTGGGCTTTCTTCTCAGCCTCAATACACTGCTTTGAGAACTTGAGGTCGCTGGTGATAGTTACACCCAAGTCTTTCTCAGTATCAGTGCTTACGAGAGCATTGCCCTTAAGGTTATACTCTGTTCGGGGGTTTCTGTGGCCTATATGCATAACTTTGCATTTGTTCACGTTAAATGGCATTTGCCACGTGTCAGACCACTCCCCAATCTTCCTAAGATCTTCTTGTAAGCGGGTAGTATTTCCTTCTTTCGCGACATTCATACCAAGCTTAGTATCATCGGTGAATTTGGAAATCTTGGCAACCATGTCACCATCCACGTCATTAACATAGATGATAAACAGTAGTGGTCCCAGAACAGAACCTTGGGGAACACCGCTAGTAACGGGCACCCACTCTGAAGCCTGTCCATTCACTACCACCCGCTGCCGTCTGTCACTTAGCCAGTTCTCTATCCAATTTGCCACATTTCCGTCTATGCCCAGTGCACGCACTTTCCGAAGGAGGCGGCGGTGGGGTACCTTATCAAAGGCTTTCTGAAAGTCTAAGTAGACAACATCGACCGCTTTATCCCGATCATGCTCACTGAAAACAAAATGGAAGAATTCCACCAGATTTGTGAGGCATGACCGGTGCTGCCGGAACCCATGCTGGGAACCCCTCAGTAGCAAATTTGATTCTAAGTGTGCTGTTATTTTGTCCACCATGATGCTCTCCATGAGTTTACAGACTATCGAGGTTAAACTGATGGGTCTGTAGTTTGACGGTTGGCTAGCATCTCCCTTCTTGAAGATAGGAGTCACCTCTGCCTCACGCCAGTCTCTAGGAACGCATCCAGTCTGGATTACCATGTTGAAGACCATGCACAAGTGCCGTGATACTTTACCATGCACTTCTTTCAACACTCTAGGTAAGAACCCATCCGGACCGGGGGACTTGTTTGCTTTTAATTCGATTATTTTTCTCTCGATTTCTTCTTGGGTGAAGACCATTGACTCCAACTTCTCACTGAAGGAGTCCAAAGGTTCGGGAATGGGACCACTCTCCTCAGAGAACACTGAAGAGAAGTACTCATTTAAGAGGTTAGCATTTTCTGCATCAGAGTGCATCAATGCTCCATCCTCATTCACCAAGGGACCGATCCTGTGTCGGATTGGTTTACGGCCATTTACATAACTGAAAAACTCCTTGGGGTTCTCTTTGCAGAGTCTAGCCACACGGACCTCCTCAGCACGCTTAGCCGCCCTTATTTTGGACTTCACGTTTCGATTCAGTCTTCTATGACCGTCAAAGTCCCCAGATGTCTTCGCTCGACGATACGCAGTTCTCCTCTCCCTTAGTAGGTTACGGATTTCCCGATTAAGCCACTTAGGTTGAATGAACTTCTGACCTGTTCCCTTCAGAGGAATAAAGCGGGACTGAAGTTCCATGAAGGAAGACAAGAATGACCTCCACAGATCATCAGCACTCTCTCCCTCCTCTAGTTCCATTTCAGCAACGCTTTCACGAAGACCTGCAAATTTCGCTCTCCCGATGTCTAATTTTCTATGCACCGGGGTCACGGACTCCATATTAGGGACCTTAACTGAAAATCTTATAAGCTTGTGGTCGCTTCCACCTATTTCTTCGTTTACAGAGAGGTCTTGAATGATGTCATCCTCGGAGGTGAGGACCAAGTCGAGTATGTTAGCACCTCTTGTTGGCTCCCTTACCCATTGAGTGAGGAATTCATCATTTACAAACTCCAAGAGTGGTGTGTTCTCGGCAGAGGGCTCTCTGGTTTCCCAGTCAACATTTGTGTTGAAGTCCCCCATAAGGATGCACACCCTGCCGTCCACTAGTTCACCCAGCAACTGGTATAGGTCCCTGTCCATCTCATTGAGTTGTCCAGGGGGTCTATAAAGCAGCAGGGTTCTGTATTTTGCAGTGCCTATTTCTAGGTCAACTCCAAGGAGCTCGTGGTTCGATGTGATGTTGCAGGTCATCGATTTGATGGAGTTCTTTACATACAACAGCACACCACCACCCCCTCTGTCCTCTCTATCTTTGTGGAAGAGTTGGTAGCCTGGAATCACGAATTCCCCTTCAAGATCTCTGTCTGAGGTTCTCAACCATGACTCCGTTATGGCCACCATCTCGGGTTCCTCTGTCGCAACGAGGGCCCGCAGTTCCAAAAACTTGTTTCGGATGGACCTGGCGTTGAACAATAGAACCTTCAGGGAACCTCCAACTGCAGGGCTCCCTATACTCTTCCGTTTCCCGGTTTGGTCATTGTCTTGGTAGTGCTGGGGATATCCTTCTTCAGGATCTCAGCGAATGTCTTCTCTGGGGTCACTCTAGCATAGCGACGAGGGCTCTCCTCCACGCTCGGTCGAGTGCTCCTGAGACATCGTCGGACGGCGTCTTCCATTAATTTGGAAAGCACTTCTTTCCCCTTTAGTGAGAGATGTGTGCCATCCCTCTGGTAGAGGTCGTCTCTACCAAAGAGTGAGGTGTAGGGGTCCACAAAGAACACCCCCTCGGCAGTACACAAATCAGCCAGGCGCTGATTTACTGCAATGTTCTTTGACAGAGCAGTCCCTAAAGGGCCTCTCCTTGGGAGCATGCCAACAACTACCCTTCTGCGGGTTTTTAACCCACAGTCATCTACTGCACCGAGCACATCCGAGAGGACTCCTTCGGTCATGCCTACTCTACCATTTCTCAGGTAGATGTCATTACCACTCACCATGAGTGCAATGACAGCAGATCTGGACGTTTGGATCCTCTCAGCTTCCTTTCGGAGGTCAGCATTGCCACAACCTGGCAAACAATTCACCTTCACAGAAGTGTGAAGGCGATCTGCCATTAGGGATTGCAGCCCTCGTGCCTGGGAATCACCTACAATGTGTATATCCACAGGCCTCTCCTTGGTAGGAGCACGAGATGCCTTGTGAGGAACCCGAGAGTGTTTTGAATTCCTGCCGGGCTCGTCACTTCCTCCAGGTTGCTTCTTCTTCATTTTCTTTTCCTTCTTATTTGATTCCTCACTTTCCTCTAATCCCTCCTCAACTGTTTTCTTGGGTTTTTCTCCCTTCTCTATATTCCCCTCCTCTTTTCCATCACACTTTTCTGCAGTCTCTTTTCCTTCTGCAGTCTCTTTTCCCTCTTCATTGTTGTTGTTCTTCTTCTTGTTGTTCTTCTTCTTGTTCTTCTTTTTCTTGTTCTTCTTCTTCTTTACTGCTGTGGTGGAGCTCTCCGGTGAAGAAGCTCCTTGGACTGCCTTGTCTCTCACATGGCAGTCACACCTCTGTGAGTCCATTCGGAGAACTTCCTCCTTTAGGGAGTTGTTCTCCTTTGTGAGCAGTGAGATGTGCTTCATCAACCTCTCCTCGAGTTTGCAAAAGTCGCAGACACTCGAGGAGTCTAGGTCGCTCGCACTCCTCCCGCTGAAGTCCTCACACCAGCGGTACACCTTGCATGTAGTACATGTAAATTTTCTTGCTGATGGACCAGTCATCTCGCTCTAATTCAATTTAGGACCAATAATACAATAGAAAAGGTAATGTGATTTGGTCTCGCATAAGTCTCATCCGCCTACTTCCAGAAGGTTTTCGGTCGTTCGGCCAACAGAAACCTTATGAGCCAAGCACACCAACCCTAAGGTCTCCCCTGGGCCGGACGGCCCCAATCGTGCTGCAGCTCCCAACTGAGCAGCACAAGAGTCCTAAGTAAATGGGACTCTGATTTTTCGACAGGGGTGCTTGAAGTGTAACCGTCATCCTACTAATCCCTACTAATCCTCCATCCGCGGCCAAACTTAAAGCAAATAGTAAAACTAAATGTCCACGACTTAATCCGAGATCTTTTACTGGCCTGGCAGCCAGCGAGGCACGAAAGCTCTCTCACCAAAGAGCAGTCGAGCCTTTAGGCACCTAAGAACGGTCACAGGGAGCTGGTCAGGCTTATTAATCTAAGAGAATACCTACGGGGGTCCTGAGGCATCTCCATTACTCGTACCCCACACGCCTGAGATCCCTTCAATCTCAGCCCTTTCGAAACCTGTGAGCGTTAAAAGGCGTTGTTTTAGGAGGTTCCAAAGCCTCCCTTCTCACACGGCATAAGGAAGCTGGTGAGGTCCTTAACAATAAAAACTTATATTGATAGTGATGAAGGTTTTTTTTTTTTTTTTTTTTTTTTTTGTTAGGACAGTTGAAGAGCAGTTGTGAAACTTAATATTAACATGAAGATTTGACAACTCTTAGTCAGGATCCTAATAACGCTACCTTTCTGGCACGGGTAACCCAACTGGACTAAATGTCCCCCAGCATAGCTAGCAAAATTCAAACAGATCACACAAGCTCTCTCACCGACGGCAAGGTGGTTGTCGAGAGAGACTGTGTGTGTGAGAGAGAGAGACTGTGTGTGTGTGAGAGAGAGAGAGAGAGAGAGAGAGAGAGAGAGAGAGAGAGAGAGAGAGAGAGAGAGAGAGTAGAGAGAGACTGTGTGTTTGTGTGAGAGAGTGTGAGTAAGAAAGAAAGAGAGACTGAGAGAGAGAGAGAGACTGTATGTGTGTGTGCGAGAGAGAGAGAGAGAGAGAGAGAGAGAGAGAGAGAGAGAGAGAGAGAGACTGTGTGTAGGAGAGAGAGAGAGAGACTGTGTGTGAGAGAGAGAGGCTGTGTGTGAGACAGAGAGGGACTGAATGTGAGTGTGTATGCGAGTGAGTGACTGTGTGTGTGTGTAACCTGACAATGACTAACCGGACAGACTATTGATTGATAATAATAGGCGCCGCAACAACGAGGTCATATAGCGCCAGAAAAAGGTGATAGAGAGGTGAGACAGCAATACTAAAATCCAAAGAGTTATATATGTATCAAGAATGATTATATTAAGGTGGTAATTCTTTTTTTGTTACATTGGAGTGCCTTGATTCCTCCAAAGTATGCCAGGAAACAACAGGACCAGAAGAACAAAAATAATGGTGTTCTGTTGTTGCTTGGAAAAATAGTTTGGAGGATTCAGTTGCTCCAGATTTACCAACACAGAATTTACTCCTTAAGGGGGTGCGGGAATTGGGTGACAGGATTGGGGGGGGAGGTTAGGGGGGTGCGGGAGTATGGGGACTGGCTTGGGGGGGGGGGGGGGGTTTGGGAGGTGCAGGAATAGTGGACAGGCTTTCTACCCCCTTAAACTTGTCCCCCTATTCCCGCACCCCCCAACCCCCCCCCCCTCCAAGCCTGTCCCCCTATTCCCGCACCCCCAAACTCCCCCCCGTTAAACCTGTCCCCCTATTCCCGCACCCCCCAAACTCCCCCCCCCCCAAAGCCTGTCCCCTATTCCCGCACCCCCCAACCCCCCCCCCCCCTCCAAGCCTGTCCCCCTATTCCCGCACCCCCAAACTCCCCCCCGAAGCCTGTCCCCTATTCCCCCCCCCCCCAAGCCCCTTGAAACTAACTAAATGGGTTTTACCAGAAAATTTTATCTCTTATGTTTGTTGTTTTCTTTATCTATTTGTTTGTTGTTTTCTTTATCTATTTGTTTGTTGTTTTCTTTATCTATTTGTTTGTTTGTTAATGCTTACCATAATAACTGCTTGTTGTTTTCCTTCTCTGCTTCTTGTTTTATTTTTCTGCTTGCTTGATGTTTTCTTTGTCTGCTTCTTGTTTTATTTTTCTGCTTGCTTGATGTTTTCTTTATTTGCTTCTTGTTTTCTTTGTCTGCTTCTTGTTTTATTTCTCTGCTTCTTGCTTTCTCTATCCTTCCAGACTTACTTCTTGCTTTCTCTATGTGCTTGTTATTTTCTGTATCCTTCCAGACTTGCTTTCACTATCCTTCCAGACTTGTGTTCTCTATCCTTCCAGACTTGCTTTCTCTATCGTTCCAGACTTGTGTTCTCTATCCTTCCAGACTTACTTTCACTATCCTTTCAGACTTGCTTTCTATATCCTTCCAGACTTGCTTTCACTATCCTTCCAGACTTGCTTTCACTATCCTTCCAGACTTGCTTTTACTATCCTTCCAGACTTGCTTTCTATATCCTTCCAGACTTGTGTTCTCTATCGTACCAGACTTGCTTTCACTATCCTTCCAGACTTGCTTTCACTATCCTTCCAGACTTGTGTTCTCTATCGTTCCAGACTGGCTTGTGACTGGGACTTTCCTGGGGACTTACATTTTATACTTTGGTTAGGGCCAGCTTTTCAGACGCTCAAAACGTTTGTGTTGCCGGAATTCCCCTCAATTATTGCATGTAATCTTGCCTTTGTGTGTGTGTGTGTGTGTGTGGGATCAGAAATGTGTGTGGGTGTGTGTGTGTGTGGGTGTGTGTAAATGTATGTGTGTGTGTGTGTGGGTGTGAGATCAGAGTGTGTGTGTGTGTGTGTAAATGTGTATGTGTGTGTGTGCGTGTGTAAATGTATATGTCTGTGTGTGGGATCAGAAGTGTGTGTGTGTGTGTGTGTGTTAGATCAGAAATGTGTGTGTTCGTTAGATCAGAAGTGTGTGTGTATGTGTGTGTTAGATCAGAAATGTGTGTGTGTGTTAGATCAGAGTATGTGTATATGTGTGTGTGTCAAATCAGAAATGTGTGTGTGTGTAGGTGCATCAGATCAAAAGTGTGTGTGTGTGTGTGTGTGTGAGTTCAGAGAGTGAGTGTGTGTCAAATCAGAGAGTGTGTGGGTGTGTGTGTGTGTGTGTCACGACTCGTGTATAACATTTCCTACTAATATATACTTGGGTAAGGGGAGATTCCCTTGTTGGTGAAATGGAAAGTCTCTGCTTCTTCCAAAATATACCATGCAACATATTATTCCCATTGGTACAGCCACAATCAAATATCCACCGACACTTTCCTTCCATCGTAGTAAATATCTTGGTAATAAAGAACAACACGTGTATGATTTTGCAGCACCTCATAATAATAATTGAGGGGGTTGAGTTGACGTAAGGTGTTGTTGTATGATTATATTTTGATATGATACTGATTTATTTGTACGATGGAAGGAAAGTGTCGGTGGTTATTTGATTGTGGTTGTACGTAGTCTCTCTCTTTCTTTCATCAGACATTTACCTTGCACCGTGAAATGTAGACGAATTTCAGGCAACACACACACACAGGAAACCAAACAACAGTAGGACATGTCTGGTTATGTGGTGGGAAATATATCGTTCACTTCTTATGTCAAGAATATATATATATATATTTATTTTTATTTTTATTTTTTTCCACTAAATTAAGGCACTGTACAGCCACAATTAAATATCCACCAACACTTTCCTTCCACCGTGTAAATAAATCAGTATCATATCAAAATATAATCATACAACAACACCTTACGTCAACTCGACCCCCTCAATTATTATTATTATGAGGTACTGCTAAATCATACACGTGTTGTTCTTTATTACCAAGATATTTACCACGATGGAAGGAAAGTGTTGGTGGATATTTGATTGTGGCTGTACATTGGAGTGCTTTCTTTCCTCCAAAGTATGCCAGGAAACAACAGGATTCGAGAATGAAGATCAACAACAACTTGACACATCATTCGAAACTGAAATCCTTGGAATGTAAGCTGACAAAGACTTCCCAGAATTCAAAGAAGAAAAGGGAGATTGGTGAGGAATCCTTTCAGTAGCACTCATAACATTGCACCTATTCCCAATGATGGTCAGAATGAATCCTTTAATCCCAAGTTTAATTCTGATGCTAAAGATATTGATGATGAAGAAAAATCTCTGACTGTATTTTCGGGTTTAATGTATCAGTCCTACCCAAAAGTTAGCGAGATTGCTCTTCAAGTACAACCACAATCAAATCACCACCGACACTTTCCTTCCATCGTGCTAATGAATCTGTATCACATCAAAATATAATCGTACAACATTTTAGGTCAACTCAACCCCCTCAATTAATATTATGAGGTGCTGCAAAATCATACATGTGTTGTTCCTTATTGCCAAGATATTTACTACAATAGATAAGAAAATGTCGGTGGTTATTTGATTGTGGCAGTACACTTGTAATCCAAAATATGTATCCTGGCTTGCTTCGAATAGCCTGATCGAGTTATTAAGGGAGCTCAAGCAAATATCAAACAGGATAAGCGTTGTAATTGGTTCACTAGTATGTCAAATGATTCGAAACTTCAACAAAACCTAGATACAAATTTTGGATTGCGAGTGTACTCTTGCCTTTTTCAGCTACTAACTTATGTGAATCTAGTTTCTCCACCCTTCTAAATTATAAAGAGTTAAAGCCAGAATCGACTGAATGTGGATCTGGGCTCAAGATATGCTTTGTCAGGGACGCAATCTCAAATTACTCACAGGACTGACAGGGAAGTGTTATCTTTCTCACTGATGACTGTCGATAATGAAATATAACAGAATAATAATTCTCTTTATTTTCACTTTATTATCCAACATTAATTGCAAGGGTTGGGTATTGGGTGAAAAATGAAGGTAGCCACGAGGCTGTTGAAAGATCCTCTTAAGGGAAATGGAGTAAAAAACCTTGACAACCACAGCCTTAACTCTTCACCTCCAGCCCTCCCTCCTTTCCTTGGTTGTGGGAGTATTGCCTGAGGTTAGGTCAAGTCAGATTAGGTTAAGTTAGGTCAGGTTAAGTTAGGTTAAACTAGAGTAGGTTAGGTTGTTTAATGACAGATCAAAGGTAGATTAGGTTAAGTTAGGTCAGGTTAGGTTGATTAATGACACATGATCTCATAGAACTTACAGATCAAGGCAGAATAGGTTAGGTCTGGTCTATAAATATGGTACCATGCTTACTGTAATGTCTTATTTTGAGAGTTTGTGGTGCCTCCTTCGACCCAGCCATTCTCTCAATCAATTCTTCACTGGTCCAATCTTCTTTTATTTCCTTTGTGCTTGCTGTCTCATCTCTCCAATCACCTTCTCCCTCATCATACCTTACCTACCTGCAGAGTCATTTAGGTCTAGGGCATGCAGTCTCCTTCAATACTATCCTCCTTTTCTAGTTGCCTACCTAAACCTTTCATTTACCTTCCCCCTCTCCCTCAATCCATAAATGCCTAGGCTCTTGTCCCAGACTGAATTACACACACATATATATACCACACTTTATTTACTCATACCATAATTTATTTTTATAGAAGGGCAAAAGTTTGTGTATTTGTTTGGAAATAACATTGCTATTTTTCAAGTCTAAACATACAGAAATTACTAAGTACATTTGTGGCCATGAGTATATTGCATATCCACTCTCTCCCAGCCAACCTCAACATGTGGCACCATCAACACCATGGATACGAGGTTTTTATTTATTTATTTATTTTTTATTCATTGCACCGTGGCATCAATCAACAGACAGACAATAATACACAAGGGTAGGCGGGACTCATGAAAATCCAATGACTACAACCACACTCACACATCACAAAAACATAACAGAATGAAGCACAAGCATACAGACAAATATTTACATCATGACCTACTTAAATCCACCAAAACGAGGGTGGTGTACCAGAAGTTCCTCCAGAACCTGATGGTTCAGCAGGTGTCGACAAACCACATCAAGTGGCAGGCACCGGGGCAGCAAGTGTCGGACAGTGGGGCAGGCTAGGCAATAGTGCTCTATAGTGTTAGCACGAGGCGCTCGACACAAGCGACACTCAGTGAAGGGAAGCTCACCCTGCATCCCAGCAAGATACGAGGAGTGAAGCAGACCAACACTCATTAACCTGTGTCGAATCAAGGAGAGAGAGTGTGTGTGTGTGTGTGTGTCTGTGTCTGTGTGGGTTTGTCAGCACTCTCTCTCTCTCTCTCTCTCTAGCTCAAGTAACTGATTTGATTCGGGTACGATGACTACTAATGCTACTAGTGTGGTGTGGTACCGGCACGATGGCTCTGTAATGTATCAATGAAGTCATCGTACCGTTACCATGCCATCGTCAACACCATCAATGTTCTTACTAACCTATATATTAAGTACACTCGCAATCCAAAATATGTATCCAGGCTTGATTCGAATAGCCTGATCGAATATTAAGCGAGCTCAAGCAAATATAAAACCGGATAAGCGTTGTAATTGGTTCACTAGTATGTCAAATTATTCGAAACTTCAACAAGACCTGGATACACATTTTGGATTGCGAGTGTACCTATAAGAAATTTCTTGGTTAAGTGATAATGTGCAGTTATGGTTTATGTGTATTTAAACAGTATTATTATTATTATTAAAATAGACCAGACACACAAAGCTGGGAGAGAATGCAAGTGTTCTATCAATCCGGGGACCCACCACCCAGCCCCATGAATCCAACCTGAAGAAAAGAAGACAGCTTAGAGAAAGAAAGATGAGTAGTTAGCTTAATAAAAACATATTAGCCCTACTCTTAAAGCCAACCACCAGTCCTACACCATCAAAGACAGATTCACCAAGGCCATTCCACAGAGACACCGACCTAGGGACAAACGATCGACTGTACTAAATCAATCAGTCTAATGATTTAAAATGTACTCACAAGCATTAAAAGGATTACTGTATTTGCTTTGGGCGAATAGGAGACTGATTCCTCCTAACTATACGAGGAAACAGATAAGCATAGTATTACAGATATGGGTTTCTATTTCGTGCCATCATTTGGAGGAATCAGGGACCCTCTATTTTCTCTACAAAGTGCAACCCCCTTCAAAAATAATGATGTACACTCACAATCCAAAATTTGTATCCAGGTCTTGTTGTTGAAGTTTTGAATCATTTGACATACTAGTGAACCAATTACAAGCTTATCCTGTTTCATATTTGTATCCAGGTCTTGTTGTTGAAGTTTGGAACCAATTACAACACTTATACTGTTTCATATTTGTATCCAGGTCTTGTTGTTGAAGTTTCGAATCATTTGACATACTAGTGAACCAATTACAACACTTATACTGTTTCATATTTGTATCCAGGTCTTGTTGTTGAAGTTTCGAATTATTTGACATACTAGTGAACCAATTACAACACTTATACTGTTTCATATTTGTATCCAGGTCTTGTTGTTGAAGTTTTGAATAATTTGACATACTAGTGAACCAATTACAACGTGTATCCAGGTCTTGTTGTTGAAGTTTCGAATCATTTGACATACGAGTGAACCAATTACAACACTTATACTGTTTCATATTTGTATCCAGGTCTTATTGTTGAAGTTTCGAATCATTTGACATACTAGTGAAACAATTACAAGCTTATCCTGTTTCATATTTGTATCCAGGTCTTATTGTTGAAGTTTCGAATCATTTGACATACTAGTGAAACAATTACAACGCTTATCCTGTTTCATATTTGTATCCAGGTCTTGTTGTTGAAGTTTCGAATCATTTGACATACTAGTGAACCAATTACAACACTTATACTGTTTCATATTTGTATCCAGGTCTTGTTGTTGAAGTTTCGAATTATTTGACATACTAGTGAACCAATTACAACACTTATACTGTTTCATATTTGTATCCAGGTCTTGTTGTTGAAGTTTTGAATAATTTGACATACTAGTGAACCAATTACAACGTGTATCCAGGTCTTGTTGTTGAAGTTTCGAATCATTTGACATACGAGTGAACCAATTACAACACTTATACTGTTTCATATTTGTATCCAGGTCTTATTGTTGAAGTTTCGAATCATTTGACATACTAGTGAAACAATTACAAGCTTATCCTGTTTCATATTTGTATCCAGGTCTTATTGTTGAAGTTTCGAATCATTTGACATACTAGTGAAACAATTACAACGCTTATCCTGTTTCATATTTGTATCCAGGTCTTGTTGTTGAAGTTTTGAATCATTTGACATACTAGTGAAACAATTACAACGCTTATCCTGTTTCATATTTGTATCCAGATCTTGTTGTTGAAGTTTCGAATCATTTGACATACTAGTGAACCAATTACAAGCTTATCCTGTTTCATATTTGTATCCAGGTCTTGTTGTTGAAGTTTCGAATCATTTGACATACTAGTGAACCAATTACACGCTTATCCTGTTTCATATTTGCTTGAGTTCGCTTAATACTTGATCATGGTATTCGAAGCAAGCCTGGATACCTATTTTGGATTGCGAGTGTACGGGTTGACCAAAGGAATTCTTACACACAGGCTATATGGAAAGAGAAGTCATTAATCAGGAAGTACACTCGCAATTCAATATATATATCTAGGCTTGTTGCTTCGAATAGCCTGATCGGGTATTTAACGAGCTCAAGCAAATAGGAAACAGGATTAGCCTTGTAATTGGTTCACTAGTATGTCAAATGATTCGGAACTTCAACAACAAGACCTGGATACAACTATGAAACAGTATAAGTGTTGTAATTGGTTCCAAACTTCAACAATAAGACCTGGATACAAATATGAAACAGGATAAGCGTTGTAATTGGTTCACTAGTATGTCAAATGATTCGAAACTTCAACAAGACCTGGATACAAATTTTGGATTGCGAGTGTATTTCAGTGAATGGTCTACCAAGTGACTCAGTGATTAGCAAAATAACACACCTAATAATAATGTAGTATTTCAAGTACATTCGTGATACGTAATCTCTGACCAGAGACGAACGGCAGGCACCACACACACACACACACACACACACATACCCTGCATTCGAACACATCAGCCTCTATAGGTGTACTGGGTGGGGAAATGAGCAATACCAGGCAATTCGAAGCTTTCTGCTCCTCACACTCTGGTCAGAAATTATGCATCACGAGTGTACGTAGTCATATATTTTCTAAATGGTGTAAACCCTGAAAAACAACAGCGTGTGTGTGTACCAATTCTTGTGGCCAGTAGTACAATTATAGGTTAATATTTATATACCAACATTATGGGGCGAATAATATCCTCTAGCTATATTACATTGCATTGATTCTTCCAAAGTATGCCAGGGAACAGGACCAGATTAGCTATAATAATTAATGGTACAGTAGGATCACACCAATAACGCCTAATTAGTGCCTGAAAAATGCCGTTATTTGCGAAAACGTTATTTGCGTGACATTGAAATACATGTATATAGGGTTAATTGGTGCCGCCACCCCAGGAATTTGACCCATTTTTCCCATTTGAGGCTCTCCTATCACTACTGGTAAGTATCAGATTGTCAAACTTAATATTTTCTTTATCCTGAAGCGAGTATGCTCGGTTCTTGTGACTTTGTCGTTTTGTTTTCAAACTTTTGGCAGAGGAATTATTAGAAGTTCCCGGGAGTTCTGGTAGCAAGTTCCCCCTCCCACCACCACTGCTGCTTCCCACACGTGAGGCGTAAGCCATTGTTGACCGCCAACACTTGAGACAGAGCGCAATAGAGGCGAAAACCACACACGCAGCACTAGTGAACCGAGGAAAGTGAGCGCGGGAACTGGGGACTGGGGAGGGGAGGGACCGAGGGTCCGTGTGGGGGTGGCTGACGTCACAAGATGGCGGAAAACAAACACTATTCTAAATGCGAGATATACGTTATTTGAAAATATACGTTATTTGAGAGAATCTAAACGTTATTATAGAAAGTGAGTGTCTATTCTGACTTACCGTTATTGCTGAAAACGTTATTTTGGAAGTCGTTATTGGTGTGAGCCTACTGTAACCTGTTGCCTGGAATACTATGGAATAATCAGTTGCTCCATATTTACCAACATTGTACAGCCGCAATCAAATATCCACCGACACTTTCCTTCCGTCGTGCAAGTAAATCAGTATCATCTCGAAATATAATCTTACAACAACACCTTACGTCAACTCAACCCCCTCAATTATTATTATTATGAGGTGCTGTACAATCATACACGTGTTGTTCTTTATTACCAAGATATTTATTATTATTATTATTATTATTATTAGGTGCTGCAAAATCATAATTCTCGTCTGCCGCAATTTAAGGATTAATGTGTCAGAATATGACGACGAAGGTTGGATTTAACAGTAAACTTTTTGCCACATTCGTCACACTCAAAATTCTTCATTCCAGTGTGTGTCAGTGTGTGTTTTTTAAGATCATCTTTTCTTATGAACTTTTTACCACACTCATCACACTCATAGTTTTTCTCTCCGACGTGTATCAACTTGTGAACGTCGAGGCTGCCTTTACGACGAAACATTTTACCACATTCACCACACTCGAATTTCCTCTCTCCAGTGTGCGTCGCAATGTGTCTTTTTAGTTTCGTATTTGTTATGAATTTTTTACCGCATTCTTTACACTCAAAATTTCTCTTTCCAGTGTGAATTAACTTGTGAGCATTGAGGCTACCTTTTACAGTAAACATTTTACCACATTCATCACATTCAAAGTTCTTCACTCCAGTGTGTGTCAGCATGTGAACACTGAAGTGGCCTTTGTGACTAAACATTTTACCACACTGATCACACTCCAAATTCTTCACTCCTGTGTGTGTCAGCATGTGGTTTCTAATATCACCTTTTGTCATAAACTTCTTACCACACTGATCACATTCGAAATTCTTCACTCCCGTGTGTGTAAGCATGTGCTTCTTCAGATCACTTTTTCTCGTGAACTCTTTGTCACATAGACCTACATTACATTCAAAGTTCTTCACTCTAGTGTGTATCAACTTGTGAACATTGAGGGGGCCTTTTTTACTAAACTTTTTACCACATTCACTACATTTAAAGTTCTTCATTCTAGTGTGTGTTACCTTATGTCTTTCAAGAGCACTATTATCCCTGAATGTTTTACCACATTCATTACACTCAAAGCTCGTCAGTCCTGAGTGTATCATTTTATTCATAATGATACTGGAGTTTTTAGTAACCTTTTTGCTAGATTCAAGACACTCGAAGTTTCTTTTGTGTGTGTGTTCATCTACATGTGGTCACAAAGGTGGGATAGGCTATAAAGGAGAATCTTTAATCAAATTCAATTAGTTCACTTGTTAATTAGATAACATAATTTTATCTTCTGGCTAGCACAGTGGTAGAGTCTGTGGCTGCAATTCTGTGGTCCAGCGTTCGATCCTTGCTCGGGACACGATAAAAATACCACTGATGCCAGAGGTTACAACTCCTGAGAGCAGGGGACTGAGGCTTGAGTCGGCTGTCTGAGGTCTTCCTGCTTACACAGCCATAGCCGAAGCTGACTCGGGACTCACGTGGGTGGAGAGGTCTGTGTGCCACTCATCATCCTTGGAATGTGTTGTTATAGTTGTGTTTTATACAGTCTAGTGTGTGCTTCACTCTGTCCCATTGACTTACACTCATTGGCGGACCTTTAACCTTTAAGAAATGTTACAAAAGCTACCTCAATACTTACAGCTAAAGTACTTATTAAACATTACACTTTTTTCCACAGATCACTTACTTCTATGTCAGCATTTCTTTTGACCTCCATCACAAATAGATGTTTATTTTGCCAACATGAGGACCATTTGGTTGAAACTGTTTAATATTGTTCCTGGTGTCTTACTGGTACTAGGACTACCACACTGTAAATGGTACCAGAAATGCTACTGGTACCATTATAATCGTTCAAGCTTCTTGTTTTTGGATGACTCTCTGACTTGCAGCTACACATCTGAAAGGAAATTTCTGATTATATTATTACTTCAATTCTTATTATGGTTTTTCTTCATATATGCTTCTCTCTCTCTCTCTCTCTCTCCATTTGTTATGTGTAAACCATTGCCTAACAAAGATGAAATATGTGCAAAGGGGAGAGAGATAGAAAAGGAACGTAAACTCTCTTGTCAAACCTTGGGCTGAAATGTAACCCAATTCCCCTCTAGTCTCTCCCTCAGTTACTGGACCGACCCAATTGTGTTTGTGGCGTTTGTCTGGTTAAGGTGGTAATTCTTTTTTGTTACACTGGAGTGCCTTGATTCCTCCAAAGTATGCCAGGAAACAGGACCAGATGAACAAATATAATGGTGTTCTGTTGCTTGGAATAGTTTGGAGAATTCAGTTGCTCCAGATTTACCAACATAAAATTTCCCCCTCAAGCTTGGAATATATTGGTATTGTATACATGTTAGATACAAGCCTATAAAAGAATAATATGGATAAGCAGTTATTAAATATATGGCCTGGTGGTGTAGTGGTTAGTGCGCTGGGCTCACATCCGAGAGGGCCCGGGTTTGAATCCTGGTCGGGTGGGGACAATTTGGGATCGTTTCCTTAAATGTGTAAAGAAAAAAAAAAAAAGTTATTAAATACAAAATACAGTTAAGGAAATGCATAAATTTTGGAACCGGAGTAATTTTTTGTTTAAATATGAATAAAAGAAATAAAAAAACTTAAGAACTCAAGCCAAATTTTGGAAATAATATATATGACCTGACCTAACCTGACCTAACCTGGACCAAGGCAGACTACCGGGATCTAATGCAGGATATTTTTGAAATTTGTGGATGTTAAAAATTACATGAAAATCAGTAGGAAATTACGGTACGATATTTCTTGTTAAGTACGGTACAATATTTCTTGTTAAGTACGGTACAATATTTCTTGTTAAGTACGGTACATTATTTCTTGTTAAGTACAGTACTAACTTACGGTACAATATTTCTTGTTAAGTACAGTACTAAATTACAGTACAATATTTCTTGCTAAGTACGGTATAATATTTGTTGTTAAGTACGGTACAAAATTATGGTACAATATTTCTTGTTAAGTACAGTACGGTACTAAATTACGGTACGATATTTCTTGTTAAGTCCGGTATGATATTTCTTGTTCAGTCCAGTACTAATTTACGGTATGATATTTCTTGTTAAGTACTAAATTACGGTACAATATTTCTTGTGAAGTACAGTACGATATATCTTGTTAAGTACGGTACTAAATTACGGTACGATATTTCTTGCTAAGTACGTTACGAAATTACAGTAAAATATTTGTTAAGTACGGTACAATATTTCTTGTTCAGTACTAAATTACGGTACAATAGTTCTTGTTAAGTACGGTACTAAATTACAGTACAATATTTCTTGTTAAGTACAGTTCTAAATTACGGTACAATAGTTCTTGTTAAGTACGGTACTAAATTATAGTACAATATTTCTTGTTAAGTACAGTTCTACATAACGGTACAATATTTCTTGTTAAGTCCGGTACCGGTACTAAATTACTAAATTACGGTACAATATTTCTTGTTAAGTACGGTACAATATTTCATGTTAAGTACGGTACTAAATTACTGTACAATATTCCTTAAGTACGGTACGGTATTTCTTGTTCAGTACTAAATTACGTTACGATATTTCTTGTTAAGTACAGTACTAAATTACTGTACAATATTTGTTAAGTACGGTACGATATTTCTTGTTAAGTACGGTATGAAAAATAGTTTGGAGGATTCGGTTGCTCCAGATTCACCAACACAAAACTATTCCCCTTTAAGATTTAACTCCGCTTTTAGTGTGTGCGTGTGTGTGTGTGTGTGTGTGTTTTTACAGTCGTCTGTCACTAACTTGTTTAATTCTTATCCACTATCCACATACTACATTACAGTCAGACAGCCAGTCAGCCTAAAACTCATTTGAGAGTAGGGTACAAGAAAAAAAAAAAAAAAAAAAAAAAAAAAAAAAATAATAATAATAATAATAATAATAATAATAATAATAATAATAATAAAAAAAAAAAAATGTCGTAGTTCTAACTTATCTTTAATTTATCATTTCGTTTGCCTAAAAATATTCTGCAGCCTTCACCCCTGGTAATTAACTGTAAGTGACGGAAAGTTAATACATTGGCGAGTCCATTCAGAAGACGAATATAGTTAACTCTCATTTTACACTTGTATATTGGGTGTGTAATGTAGTGTGTGTAATGAAACTGTGTACAGAAAACCCTCATTGTACAGTACACTTGTATATTGGGTGTGTAATGTAGTGTGTGTAATGAAACTGTGTACAGAAAACCCTCATTGTACAGTACACTTGTATATTGGGTGTGTAATGTAGTGTGTGTAATGAAACTGTGTACAGAAAACCCTCATTGTACAGTACACTTGTATATTGGGTGTGTAATGTAGTGTGTGTAATGAAACTGTGTACATAAAACCCTCATTGTACAGTACACTTGTATATTGGGTGTGTAATATAGTGTGTGTAATGAAACTGTGTACAGAAAACCCTCATTGTACAGTACACTTGTATATTGGGTGTGTAATGTAGTGTGTGTAATGAAACTGTGTACAGAAAACCCTCATTGTACAGTACACTTGTATATTGGGTGTGTAATGTAGTGTGTGTAATGAAACTGTGTACAGAAAACCCTCATTGTACAGTACACTTGTATATTGGGTGTGTAATGTAGTGTGTGTAATGAAACTGTGTACAGAAAACCCTCATTGTACAGTACACTTGTATATTGGGTGTGTAATGTAGTGTGTGTAATGAAACTGTGTACAGAAAACCCTCATTGTACAGTACACTTGTATATTGGGTGTGTAATGAAACTGTGTACAGAAAACCCTCATTGTACAGTACACTTGTATATTGGATGTGTAATATAGTGTACAATAAGTGTTTACAGTACATACATTCATTACACACACACTATTTCACATACATCATCCCAGTGTAAAATGAGAAATGACTTTATATGACTCTGTCTCTCTCTCTCTCTCTCTCTCTTCCACACACACACACACACACTTTATATATTTTCAGTGACATACGCTAATAAAAAAACTAAAAACACAAATTATCGGAACTAAATCTGGACAAGGAATTGCTTACAAAGATAATTCATATAATCGATTAATTTTAGACACGTCATTCTGGCAGTGGTACAAAATTACAGTACTAAATCTAATTACAGTACTAAATATTATTACTGTACTAAATAGTATTACAGTACTAAATATTATTACTGTACTAAATATTATTACTGTACTAAATATTATTAAAGTACTAAATATTATTACAGTACTAAATATTATTACAGTACTAAATCTAATTACAGTACTAAATATTATTACAGTACTAAATATTATTACTGTACTAAATATTATTACTGTACTAAATATTATTACAGTACTAAATATTATTACAGTACTAAATATTATTACTGTACTAAATATTATTACAGTACTAAATCGTATCTTTTTTTTTTCGTATGGTCTTTTGGGTTAGGTACGAAATTACGGTACGATATTTTAAAAGAGGGATTTTATTGGTACCATATCGTACTGTCACCTCGCCCTTGTTACCAGATGACATAGCTCGCGTTCGCAGTTTCGCTCCTCCTCCCTCGGCACTTAATTAATGTTTCGGCCAATCACATCCATCCATACATAAAAAGCTTGTGGCTGATCAAGAATTCACTATAAAAGCCAAACACGGTAATTTTTCTTAAGAACGGTACAATATTTCTTGTTAAGTACAGTACTACATAACGGTACAATATTTCTTGTTAAGTACAGTACGAAATTACAGTATAATATTTGTTAAGTACGGTACAATATTTCTTGTTAAATACAGTACTACATAACGGTACAATATTTCTTGTTAAGTACAGTACGAAATTACGGTACAATATTTGTTAAGTACGGCACAATATTTCTTGTTAACCCGTGATACCAGGCTCTCCCCCTTGATTGTAGGGGTAGGAATGGGGTGGCAATTGTAACAAAATACATCATTTCCGACAATCAATTAATAATGATAAAAAAAAAAGGTATTTATCTAGACCAGTGTTTCCCAAACTTTTTTTTGTCGTGACCCAGAACACAAATTTATTTTGGCCTGGCGACCCTCAATTATTATTTCAGTATTATCTTAGTTTTATCCATTTGAAAAAAGGTTAATAAATTTTACCATAAGTTACTAATTAATAAATATAATATAATATTGATTGAAGGATATTAAAGGCACATTTTCATATTAATGTGCCGTACAGTACAAGTATTGGACCTCACCATACTCGTATATGTTTTGTTCTAACTTCATTTATCGTACTTTTTTTATTCACAACTATTTTCCTGTCCCAGTTTGATTGACGATTTATATTCCACAATTATGATGTTACTAATTATTTTTGAATTAGTTTTACTTCTAATCTCTCTCTCTCTCTTTTATTTATTTATTTATTTTTATGTGTTATTTTTTTTGTAGCCATCCCGCAACCCTCAGGAACACCCATGTGACCCTCATTTGGGTTTGGGAACCACTGATCTAGACTATTGCCGTTTTGTAGCAGTATTGCCAGATCCGGCTTGGTCCCAGTATTTTGCCTCAGTTATATCCCGGTAGTTTGCCCAGGTTAGGTCACGTTAGTTTGCTGTGGTCTAGGAAAATGGTTAGGTTAGGTCACGTCAAGTTAGGTCAGACTAATTTCCAAATTATGTTTGTAAAATGGGTCATATCTCTAAAATGGGTCATCTCCGAGTGAAACACCATAGATGAAAAGTGTGTTAGAATGGTCCAAAATCGTGGGTAATGATACTAAAATATACAATATAGTGAATGAAGTAGTTCTGTAAATTTAACCTAACCTAACCTGGGCAAACTACCGAGAAATAACCGTGGTGGTAAAGTACAGGAAATGACCGGGGCATAATACTGGGACCTAGCCGGATCTGGCAACACTGCTACAAAACAAACGGCAATTCTTTCAATAAATACCAAATTAACATGTATTAAATTCTAAACCTCACCCTAAGGGCCATATTCAAGAAACATCCGTGGTGTATACGATGGTGTGGTACCTGTACGATGGCTCTGTGGTTGTTTGTCTATGGGGTACTAAGCCATCGTATATACCATGCCATCGTATACACCACGAATGTTCTTGCATACACAATAAAAACACACAAACAAACATATTGGTATTGTATTATAGGAATGATTTATTTAAGGGGGTGCGGGAATAGGGGGCAGGCTTGGGGGGTGCGGGAATAGGGGACAGGCTTAGGGGGGTGCAGGAGTATGGGACAGGCTTGGGGGGTGCTGGAGTAGGGGACAGGCTTGGGGGTGTGTGGGAATAGTGGGACAGGCTTGGGGGGGTTTTGGGGGGTGCGGGAGTAGGGGGACAGGCTTGGGGGGTGCGGGAGTAGGAGGGACAGGCTTCGGGGGGTGCGGGAATAGGGGGACAGGCTTTCTAAAAAAATATATATATATATATATATATTTATATGGTATTAATACAGAATATACTGGGTTTTTGGCTAGGATCGCGCAGTGTTACCACATCCGGCTAGGTCCTGGGAATTTGCCCCAGTCACTTTATGATAGTTTACACCGGTTATATCCCGGTAGTTTGCCCAGGTTAGGTCCCGGTAGTCTGATGGTGTCTAGGTCAGGTGAGGTTAGGTTAGGTTAGGTTAGGTTAGTTTAGGTCAGGTCAGGTCAGACTAATTTCCAAATTATGCTTGTAAAACGGGGCATATCTCGAAAACGGGACATCTCCGAGACAAACACCATAGAATAAAAGTGTTTTAGAACGGTCCAAAATAGTGGGTAATGATACTAAAATATACAATATAGTGAACCCAGTTCTTCTGTAAATTTACCCAATTCTCTACCAAAAAACACACAAATAGATGGCGGAGTGATTCTAAATATTTACCATGGTAGTGATTATGGACATACAATATCCAAATGGGATAAATTAACATGTATATTTAAACCTCACCCTAAGGGCCTTATTCAAGAAACATCCGTGGTGTATACGATGGTGTGGTACCTGTACGATGGCTCTGTTGTTGTTTGTCTATGGAGTCATCGTACCGGTACCAAGCCATCGTATACACCATGAATGTTCGACCAAGCAGCAACTTACTTACCCTCTGAATCTTGAGTTTGTTTACATTTTGAGTCAGTGTTGCCAGATCTGCTTGACGAAATGTGGGACTCAGTGTTGCCAGATCTGCTTGAACTGCTTCACGAAATTTCCCCAACTTTCAACATGAGTATTAACATAAAATAAAGGAAAGGAAAATATAGAAAATAATATAAATAATAAAATAAAAAAATGGGTATTTATTGAAAGAATTACCGTTTTGTAGCAGTGTTGCCAGATCCGGCTAGGTCCCAGCAGTACTTTGCCCCGGTCATTTTTTGTACTTTACCACGGTTATATCCCGGTAGTTTGCCCAGGTTAGGTCCCGGTAGTCTGCCCAGGTTAGGTCCCGGTAGTCTGATGCGATGTAGGTACCATAAAATGATATAAGTAAATAAAATATTAACGAGACAAAAGAGGAGTGCCGTTGGAAAGACAATACCCCTCACCCTCTCTCATTTTCAGCGCCTTCAATATGGCGGACACCAATATATGTTTCAGTAAAAGGGGACTTCTGACCTGACTTCTAACCTGACATACAAAGGAATTCGCCATCTTGAAGGCGCCGGAAATGACAGATAGGTGGCTTCACAAATCAGGTCCTAATGGCGACTCCACCCATACTTCCTCCATGCCTCACCCATCAACCTGTGAACTGCCAACTTCACCTCTAGAATTTCCCTTTTTTTTTACCTCAATAATAATTTTTTGCTGTTTACTCTTGTTGGGGTCGATTCCACAGTGGTTGTTGGTATTGGTTTGTAAGCATGCAAACAAACGAAAGAATGTTAGCCGTGTTAATGTCTTATGGGTGAATTATTTAATGAATTTAATTGGTTTGTAAGCATGCAAACGAAAGAATGTTGGGTGAATTATTTAATGAATTTAATTGGTTTGTAAGCACGCAAACGAAAGAATGTTAGCCTAGCTTGTAAATGACTTATGGGCGAATTATTTAATGAATTTGGTGAGTAAACTATACAGTGATTATTATTATTATTATTATTATTATTATTATTATTATTATTATCTAACTGTTGGACAGATTTTGTGAATGTGGATACTCAGATTTTGGAAAATAATAAAGCCTTACAAGTGTGGTTGGTTGGGAAGCTAACAAACCAATACCACTGTGTAATCAACCCTAAAACATTGACTGATTTTATGGTATTTCATCTGGTAGAAATTTCTGTGTTTACTCATAAACAATTTTTATATAATTTTCCCTGTGTGGATGTCAAAATTCTCTAAAACAGAGAACTTTTCCTACACCTGGCAATACTGCTTTAGGGAGTTTAGGTCAGTGTTACCAACTCAAATTTCTCTAAAGACGCTAACCTGGTCGAAAAATAGTGCTAGATTATAGGTGAGAAGTATTATATATATATATATATATGAAGTAAAATGTTGGTAAATCTGGAGTAAATGATTCCTCCAAACTATTCAATTCAATTCAATAAGTTTATTAGCCGTATTTATAGTACAAGGAATATATTGCTATATTATAAGTTTTTACATGGCTGGCCCGTTAAATTTAGGAATTTTTACAGGCCCCTTAAATGACCAATATTCAGTGCCTTTGGATATATTATTGCTTGTCTTAATATTTCTTATATAATATACAAAAATACTGAAAAATATTGGAAATGAGTAGTTTTTTTCACAACATACAGTCGTGGTCAATAATAATCATCCACATATGGGTATCTCAAACATTTTATTGTCTAATGTTTTCACGTTTACATATAATTTTATTGTTTTAAGTAGTGTGTAGCTGCTTGTATTAAATTAAAAGATGGTAGTTAACGTGTGTGTGTGTGTGTTATTGTTTTAAGTAGTGTGTAGCTGCTTGTATTAAATTAAAAGATGGTAGTTAACGCGTGTGTGTGTGTGTGTTATTGTTTTAAGTAGTGTGTAGCGTAGCTGCTTGTATTAAATTAAAAGATGGTAGTTAACCTATTTATTGGAAAGTTTATCATCTAAGGAACAGAGGGAAGCTGTCAAAAATCTTACGTGAGTTACCCCTATATGGATGATTATATTTGACACCGACTGTATGCATGAATGTCTCGGAATGTCTCCACCCTATATACAGTCGGTGTCAAATATAATCATCCATATAGGGGTAATTAACTCACGTAAGAGTTTGACAGCTTCCTTCTGTTCCTTAGATGATAAACTTTCCAATAAATAGGTTAACTACCATCTTTTAATTTACTACAAGCAGCTACACACTACTTAAAACAATAACACACACACACACACGTTAACTACCATCTTTTAATTTAATACAAGCAGCTACACACTACTTAAAACAATAACACACACACACACACACGTTAACTACCATCTTTTAATTTAATACAAGCAGCTACACACTACTTAAAACAATAGCACACACACACACACACACACACGTTAACTACCATCTTTTAATTTAATACAAGCAGCTACACACTACAACAATAACACACACACACGTTAACTACCATCTTTTAATTTAATACAAGCAGCTACACACTACTTAAAATAATAACACACACACACACACACGTTAACTACCATCTTTTAATTTAATACAAGCAGCTACACACTACTTAAAACAATAACATCATAATTATGTGAACGTGAAAACATTAGACAGTAAATTGTTTGAGATACCCATATGTGGATGATTATTATTGACCACGACTGTATTTGTAATTAAAAAGCCGAGAGGCGCAATGTATACGAAATCAATACTAAACATAATTAAAATAATTAGATTACAATAATTAGAATAATTAAAAAAAATAAAATAATATTAACATATTAACATATTAATATTGATATAAAATGTGTAGAAACTAAAATGTACACTCGTGATACGTTATTTCTGACCAGAGACGAACGGCACACACACACACACACACATATACACACATATTCACGTAATCTTTTACACACACACACACACATACATATTCACATAATCTTTTACACACACACACACACACTCTCTCTCTCTCTCTCTCTCTCTCTCTCTCTCTCTCTCACACATACCCTGCATTCGAACCCATCAGCCTCTATAGGTGTACTGGGTGGGGAAATGAACAATACCAGGAGGCGATTCGAAGCTTTCTGCTCCTCACACACACTCTGGTCAGAAATTATGTTACCTTTGCCTAGTGGCCGGGGAACTAAAACTTAATTAACTAACTACTAAACAGCACCAAATACTACCTACCTCCTTACTCTAACCTAAAAGAACAATACACAAGTGTGACTTAGTATTAAAAACAGAGGAGAGGTATAGAGAACTGGTATATACTCTTCAATATAAGTAGGTCCGAGTCACTGTCACTCACTGCCACCATTAGTTAACACTGAGAAATTTTCTATGTTTATGGGGTGATCTCTACCTAATTTAAGGGGGTGCGGGAGTAGGGGACAGGCCTGGGGGAGTTTGGGGGGGTGCGGGAATAGGGGGACAGGCTTGGGGGGGTTTGGGGAGGTGCGGGAATAGGGGGACAGGCTTGGGGGGGGGGTTGGGGGTGCGGGAATAGGGGGACAGGCTTGGGGGGGTTTGGGGGGGTGCAGGAATAGGGGGACAGGCTTTGGGGGGTTTAGGGGGTGCGGGAATAGGGGGACAGGTTTGGGGGTGGGGTAGAAAGACCAACCATGCCTTAAGGGGGTGCGGGAATAGGGGGACAGGTTTGGGGGTGGGTAGAAAGCCTGTCCCCTATTCCCTCACCCCTCAAACCTCCCCCCAAGCCTGTCCCCTTATTCCCGCACCCCCCAACACCCCCCCAAGCCTGTCCCCCTATTCCCGCACCCCCCAAGCCTGTCCCCCAACTCCCGCACCCCCTTAAGGCATGGTTGGTCTCGAACTGCTGAATGAGCGGGTCGAGATAAGAGTCGACCCGTTCCCCAAATTAATATTCGGATAAGTTTTAAGTTTGGACTCACTATAGATATTTTTTTTAGATGTAATTTAAGGCCTCCATAGACGATCATTCATGCCTGTGCAAACTAGATGACTGTGCAATCATTTAAATTTGCCACACACTAGTTAGTAAGAATACTGAGCAGTTACCACACATTATTATGCATCACTGTACAGGTGTGTGTGTGTGTATGGAAGACCCTGTGTGTGTGTGTGTGTGTGTGTGTGTATGGAAGGCCCTGTATGTGTGTGTGTGTGTGTATGGAAGGCCCTGTGTGTGTGTGTGTGTGTGTGTATGAAAGACCCTGTGTGTGTGTGTGTGTGTGTATGGAAGACCCTGTATGTGTGTGTGTGTGTATGGAAGACCCTGTGTGTGTGTGTGTGTGTGTATGGAAGGCCCTGTGTGTGTGTGTGTGTGTGTATGGAAGACCCTGTATGTGTGTGTGTGTGTATGGAAGACCCTGTGTGTGTGTGTGTGTGTATGGAAGACCCTGTATGTGTGTGTGTGTGTATGGAAGACCCTGTATGTGTGTGTGTGTGTGTGTGTGTATGGAAGACCCTGTGTGTGTGTGTGTGTGTATGGAAGGCCCTGTGTGTGTGTGTGTGTGTGTATGGAAGACCCTGTATGTGTGTGTGTGTGTGTATGGAAGACCCTGTGTGTGTGTGTGTGTGTGTATGAAAGACCCTGTGTGTGTGTGTGTGTGTGTGTGTGTGTGTATGGAAGGCCCTGTGTGTGTGTGTGTATGAAAGACCCTGTGTGTGTGAGTGGTGTGTGTGTGTGATTGACGAAAAGCTTGTTGGATAATATGGTTCAGTCATTTGTGCAAACCATCAATCAATCACACACACACACACACACACACACACACACACAGTCTCTCTCTTACACACACACACACACAGTCTCTCTCTTACACATACACACACACACACACACACACAGTCTCTCTCTTACACACACACACACACACACACACCACGGTTATGCCTGCACAACCACCCAGTTTGCACAGGCATGATTGATAGTCTATGGAGGCCTTTAGGATAATTTTGTAATGATAATAATAATGTAAAAGCTGTATGGTTACATATATAGGTAAAAACAAGAGGCAACTGATATCTAGGATTCACGAGTACTTAGGAAGGTCAGTTAGAATGGGTCGACCCTTATGATAAAAATTCTAGGCACACGTGTATGTACAATTGCCTGCACTTATAACTGGTACAGGACTGACAAGGCTGACTGTACTAGTTATAAGTGCTGGCAACTGTATGTATATTTGTGTGTGTCTAGAACTACAGGAAATTAGGCTTGGTTCACACACACACACACACACACTTTCCACCATCATATATCCAAATAATAATCCTTTCACACCCAATGCAAAACCAAGCCTAGCCAAGGCAAGGAAACTACATTAAGGGGGTGCGGGAGTAGGGGACAGGCTGGGGGGGGGGGTTTGGGGGGTGCGGGAATAGGGGGACAGGCTTCGGGGGGGGGGTTGGGGGTTGCGGGAATAGGGGGACAGGCTTGGGGGGGGGGTAGAAAGCCTGTCCCCTATTCCCAAACACCCCTAAACCCCTCAAGCCTGTCCCCCTACTCCCGCACCCCTCACAACCCCCACGCACCCCCCCAGGCCTGCCCCCCTACTCCCGCACCCCCTTAAGGGACCCCATGTTGTAGCCTGAAAATTGGAGGTTAGTGAGTCCTTCAAATATTGCCACGAAACACACACACCTATATTGAAGAAGCTTAATTGTTTCGTGGCATAGTCAGGAGGAACCAGAAGCCACCAAGTCTCATACACGATCACTGGGTCCTTAAGGTGGTAATTCACTTTTGGTTACATTGGAGTGCCTTGATTCCTCCAAAGTATGCCAGGAAACAGGACCAGATAAACAAAAATAATGGTGGTGTTCTGTTGTTTGGAATAGTTTGGAGGATTCAGTTGCTCCAGATTCCTCCAAAGTATGCCAGGAAATAGGACCAGATGAGCAAAAATAATGGTGTTCTGTTGATTGGAATAGTTTGGAGGATTCAGTTGCTCCAGATTAACAAAAATAATGGTGTTCTGTTGTTTGCTTGGATAAATAGTTTGGAGGTTTCAGTTGCTCCAGATTTACCAACACAAAACTTCCCTCTTAATTAATCTAACCCACATCATTCCAGCTTATGGTGTTTGAGAGTAGCTTTAATCACAGCCATACTCTGAGAACACCACATGACAGAAGAGACAGCGAAGTAGGCCAGCACAGCCAAGTCTAATAGTGGGTGGGCCAGGATAGGGTTGTCTCTGGCATAGGCGACGTAGGCTATACAACGTGTGGCTTCTAGGAGAGGAGCCCACCACCAGCCATCATACATAGCCCCGATGATCCCCGTTGAAAAGAAGATAAACAGTGTGAAAGCCAGTGACGACACCCAAGGGAATACCTGAAGGAAGGAGAGAAGGTGTTGCTGGTTTAACATTCACATTAGTTTTTAACAAGAATGAGGATGTGCTTAATAGGCGAGCCCACACTTTGAGTGATGTTGCCAGATGGTGGTCTATTTTTTATCTGCGACATTTTAAGTGCTGGACATGGGTAACTCAGTTAAATTTCATACCTTATTTTACACTAGAAAATGAGCGTTCTAGTTCACGACCTTTTACTTAGATGTATAAAAAAATACATACTTTTGTGTTTTCGCATAATATATGCTGAATATACTATATTTTTCATATAAATTAGTAAATAGTAATTGTCGAAATGTGTGCATTAAGCGGCTTTCATGAACTGCATGAGTATAACAGCCTACAAATATTAACAATTGTATTTAGCATGACCCATACCATGAAGCGGAAAATGTTGAAATGCCATATGTTCACATTTATTAGCATTAGAAATATGCATACCTTGCGCTGCCAGACGCATGAAGAGGTGAAAGCAAGCTAACTGAATGTGTGGATACTGCGGGGATCGCACACTGGTTGCTGCAGCAGCAGAGAACGTATCGTACGGAGACACCAATATATTATCAACATCTTATTGTGATTTAGTACTGTTACTATCATTGACGACGTAAAATGTAAAATATAATTATAAAAGGCCTGTATAAGTTTGTATATCATTCTAATTTTGTTATATTTGCGTATAAGCGGACTAAAAAGCCTCTTCTGAAATAATTGGAGATATATTTTTATTCATGGCTGTATTCGTATGAAAATAAGTCCAAGATAAGTTAAAAATATGTAAAAAATATTGAATGAGTTATAATAAGTTGTTCCACAATAGGAAGCCCAATATAACTTTGCCCGACATAGGACATATTTTCCAGCCTAGAAATCGCCATCAAAATGCCGTTTGGCAACTCGCTTTAAAGTGTGGGCTCGCCTATTAAGGTGGTCATTCTTTTTTGGTACAGCCACAATCAAATAACCACCGACACTTACTTTCCTTCCATCGTAGTAAATATCTTGGTAATAAAGAACAACACGTGTATGCTTTTCAGCACCTAATAATAATAATAATAATAATAATAATAATAATAATAATAATAATCTTGGTAATAAAGAACAACACGTGTATGATTTTGCAGCACCTCATAATAATAATAATAATAATAATAATAATAATAATAAATATCTTGGTGATAAAGAACAACACGTGTATGATTTTGCAGCACCTCATAATAATAATTGAGGTGGTTGAGTTGACGTAAGGTGTTGTTGTATGATTATATTTTGATATGATACAGATTTATTTGCACGATGGAAGGAAAGTGTCAGTGGTTATTTAATAATAATAATAATAATAATAATAATAATAATAATAATAATAATAATAATAATAATAATAATAATAAAAATAAAAATAAAAATAATGACATAAATAATAATAAAAATAATAATAATAATAATAAAAATAAAAATAATAATAATAATAATAATACAGTACTTGGAAAATTTGCCTACTACTACTACTACTACTACTACTACTACTACTACTACTACTACTACTACTACTACTACTACTACTACTACTAAAAAAAAAAAAAATAATAATAATAAAAAAAAAAAAAAAAAAAAAAAAATAATAATAATAATAATACCTGAAGTTCGGTGATCCAATGTTGTTGAACGAGAAGAAGAATAAGGAAATGTACAAGTATATAAATCTCCATCCACTTGGGTAACTGAGGGTCGTATTTAACTCTGGGGGCCTTCACATCAGGAAAGGTGTCTGGGTCCCCAAGACGCGGGGTCCCAGGGAACCACCCGGGCCCGTAGAAGAGGGCCCTGAAGGTGTCGCTCCATGTGGTCATACTACGGGCTTTCCTGTAGACGGCTCTGAAGTAGAATACCTGTAGAAGGAGAATTTAACGTTATTATTATTATTATTATTATTATTATTGTTATTTTTGTTATTTTTATTTTTATTTTTATTTTTATTTTTATTATTATCTTTATTTTTATTGGTATTATTATCTTTATTGGTATTATTATTGTTATTATTATTGTTATTACTATTGTTATTATTGTTATTATTATTGTTATTATTATTATTGTTATTATTATTGGTATTATTAATATTATTATTGTTATTATTGTTATTATTATTATTGTTATTATTATTGGTATTATTATTACTATTATTATTATTATTATTATTATTAACATTATTATTACTATTATTATTATTGGTATTGTTATTGGTATTATTATAATTATTATTATTATTATTATAATTACTATTATTAGTAACACTATTAGTAACAGTATTATAATTATTATCATTATCATTATAATTATAATTATTATTATTATTATTACACAAAATACCACATTTAGGGGGAAGTTTTGTGTTGGCAAATCTGGAGCAACTGAATCCTCCAAACTATTTTTCCATGCAACAGAACAACACAATTATTTTTGCTTTTCTAGTCCTGTTTCCTAGCATGCATACTTTGGAGGAATCAAGGCACTCCAATGTACCAAAAAAAAAAAAAAAAAAAAAAATTACCACCTTAACGGGAAGTTCTTTTGTCAGTGAATTGAAGGGTTTCTGATTTTGCCAAACCATACCCAGAAACTAATATAATCATTAATAATATGTTTCCTGGATTATTTTTGAGGAATCAGTATACCTCCATTTTCCCAATAAAAATACCCAGATAAGGTAATAATTCGTTTTTGTTATAATGGAGTGCCTTGATTCTTCCAAAGTATGCATGCTAGGAAACAGGACCTGAAGAGCATAAATAATGGTGTTGTTCTGTTGCTTGGAAAAATAGTTTGTGGAGGATTCAGTTGCTCCAGAGTTACCAACATAAAAATACCCCTTTAAAATAATATTGTGTTACAGATAGGCTACAAGAAAATTCACAGAGACAGAAATTTAAGGGCACCTCTCTCTCTCTCTCTCTCTCTCTCTCTTTCTCTCTCTCTCTCTCTCTCAAAGTATACCAGGAAACGGGGGCCAGATTAACACAAATAATATAGGGTCCTGCTGTCTGGATTAATTTGTAGTAATCAATTGCTCAAGATTTACCAACACAATACCTACTCACCTAAGGAAAAAAAAAAAAAAAAAAAAAAAAAAAAAAAAAAAAAAAAAAAAAAAAAAAAAAAAAAAAAAAAAAAAAAAAAACTCTACCATATATTTTTATCAGATTTCACGACACGAGTTTTTTTTGTCTTTGATAGCACACACACACCCACCTGAAGCCACATGACATTGAGAGACTGAGGCTGATCACCAATCCATAGGCTATCGGTTCGTTGTCTCTCTCCTCTTCGAATGTGCCGAACAGACGATCCCACACGATCAACACACCGGCGTAATTCTTGTCCAAACACCACTTGTTGCTTCCTGGGGATTAGATAGTGAGTGATTTTTTTTTTTTTTTTTTTTTTTTTTTTTTTTTTTTTGAGTGTGACACCATCATGGGTCCGTATTCACAAAACATGATAGAAATGGTTTTGTCTGTGTGTAAGTTTTCAATAATTAATCAAAATTGGTCTTTATCTATAGAGTTTTGGCGAAAAAATATTTACACATGAGATTTATATGTTAAATTTTATGTCAGGAATTTACTGTTTTTTTTTTTTGTGTGTGTGTTTGTTTGTTTCACCTGGTCTTGATCACGTCCTATACACGTACTCACCAACTGTTACCCTCCCGGAATGAGCTCAGAGCTCTTAGTGACCGATCTTTGGGTAAGGCTGGAACCTTTTTCCACACACAGGGATAGCAAGGTCACAACTCCTCGACTTACGTCCCTTACCTATTCTCTGCTAGGTGAACAGGGGTTACACATTTAAGGAAACAATCCCACATTGTCTCCACCCGACCGTATGTGTGTATGTGTGTGTGTATGTGTGGGGTTGTAGTCATTGAATTCTCATGGGTCCCGCCTACCCTTATATATTATTGTCTGCCTGTTAATTGACCCCACGGTGCAATAATAATAATAATAATAAAAAATAAACTCTGTAATTTTTCCGGTAGAGTTTTGATACACCCTGTTCATATGGGAATTTTGCTGATATTTTTGGTTCTTACACTGATATTTTTGGTTATTATGCCGATATTTCTGGCCATTATATCGATATTATGGCCTTGTTAATTAACTTTTTTGGCCCTTACAATGTTATTTCTGGCCATTATACCGATATTATGGCCCTCTTAATGATCTTTCTAGCCCCTACACTGTTATTTCTGGCCATTATACCGATACTATGATCCTCTTAATGATCTTTCTGGCCATTATACCGATATTTCTGGCCATTATATCGATATTGTGGCCCTCTTAATGATCTTTCTGGCCATTATACCGATATTGTGGCCCTCTTAATTATCTTTCTGGCCATTATACCGATATTTCTGGCCATTATATCGATACTGTGGCCATGTTAGTGATCTTTCTGGCCCTTACACTGTTATTTCTGGCCATTATACCGATATTTCTGGCCATTATATCGATACTATGGCCCTCTTAATGTTCTTTCTGGCCCTTACACTGTTATTTCTGGCCATTATACCGATACTATGGCCATGTTAATGTTATTTCTGGCCATTATACCGATATTGTGGCCCTCTTAATGATCTTTCTGGCCATTATACCGATATTTCTGGCCATTATACCGATACTATGGCCCTCTTAATGATCCTTCTGGCCATTATACCGATACTATGGCCCTCTTAATGATCTTCCTGGCCATTATACCGATATTTCTGGCCATTATACCGATACTATGGCCCTCTTAATTATCTTTCTGGCCATTACACTGTTATTTCTGGCCATTATACCGATACTATGGCCCTCTTAACCCATAAAAACCGATGGACACCGATCGATATTTTAGCTTATCTTTCCTCCATTAATTATTTTTCTGATGCTTATACAACTATTTCTGGTTAATTATGTGGCTTTTTATGACCCTCACACCGACGACATTATGGCCATTATATCGGTATAACATATAAGAGCCTTCTACTTTGCTATCCTTTTCTACGACTCTCACTGGGGAGTAATTCATTCTCTACCAGTAATCTTCAAATCAGGTCACCTCGTGTTGTGGACTGTAAGCTCTTTTGTGGTCTGTGTTTCTATGTAACTCTATGTAACATATATACATATAACATATATATATATATATACAGTCGCAGTCAATAATAATCATCCACATATGGTATCTCAAACAATTTACTGTCTAATGTTTTCACTTTCACATATGATGTTATTGTTTTAAGTAGTGTGTAGCTGCTTGTATTAAATGAAAAGATAGTAGTTAACGTGTGTGTGTGTGTGTGTGTGTGTGTGTTATTGTTTTAAGTAGTGCGTAGCTGCTTGTATTAAATTAAAAGATGGTAGTTAACCTATTTATTGGAAAGTTTATCATCTAAGGAACAGAAGGAATCTGTCAAACTCTTACGTGAGTTACCCCTATATGGATGATTATATTTGACCACGACTGTATAAATATATATAAAATAAGCCCTTACTCCTAGATAATTTTCCTTACCGTGGTGGACTCGGTGATGGGAAGGTGTATTCAAGACCCACTCAAGCGGACCACACTTGCCCACCAACTCCGTGTGAATCCAGAATTGATAGACGAGGTTAAACTGCAAATGGACCAGCAGAGCAGCAGGAGGGACCCCAAGCAGAGCCAAAGGTTGATACACACCCAGACTAAAGTACCTCTGAAACATGGACTGACGGAGGGCGGTGGATAGGTTGTATTCCTCCGAGCTGTGGTGTACCTGATGACTCGCCCAGATTAGGTTTACCTCTGTGGATGGTGAGACCAGAATTATTAAAGTCTACAACGTCATACATAGCAGGGTTGCCACATGAACGATTTTCCGCAAGTGGCTGAGGCACAAGAAGCAAAATATTTTGCAGTTTTGGTTGATGAAACAAAAAACTTATCCAAAAAGGAAAAACTGGCTATTCTTGTTCGATATTTCAGTGAAGGTATTGCTAAGGATGTATTATTTGGATGATTCAGTAGGGATAGAACCGTGTAGTTTAATTTGGTCAAACTGTATGGCTCAATGTTATGATGGAGCTAGTATGATGAGTGGGTGCTTTACTAGGGTTCAAGCAGGGATACGGGATAAAATTTTCCAATCGTTGTACAGCCACAATCAAATATCCACCGACACTTTCCTTCCATCGTAGTAAATATCTTGGTAATAAAGAACAACACGTGTATGATTTTGCAGCCCCTCATAATAATAATAATAATAATAATAATAATAATAATAATAATAAATATCT
>JAWQEG010005350.1:0-90000 GCA_033782935.1 Petrolisthes cinctipes
CACACACATACCGGAAGCAGACCCCAAGCCATGTTTATTTATGAATGCTCCTTGTAAACACTCCTATTGATTCCATTTGAGACACTCTCCAACGAAGGTGTGAATGACTGACTGACTGAATAACTGCTCTCTCGTCACCATTCAGGTTAAACCACGGATATTTTGATACGACACACACACACAAATAGGCGAGAGAGAGAGAGAGGAAGGGAAAACGAGAGGAAGGGAAAATGAGAGGAAGGAGAAAGAAACAAGGAAATGTTGTGGAAGAGAAGAGGAAGAATGAAATATGTAGGTCACTTGGGGTAGCAGAGTCAGCAGTAAAAATTTCCCCTTCATCCCTTCCCTTCCCCCAACTCTCTCGTTCTTTTTTTCTCTCTGTGCCCGTCTCTCTGTCACACACACACACAAAACTACAGCACATCTATACTTTTTTCAATCACAAACACAATATTCACAAACTTGAATGAAACACGTCTCTATCCAACATAAGCACACACACACACACACAACTAAAACCCATCTCTATTTTTTTCAAGTACACAAAAATTTAACAAACTTGAAACATACACACACACCACTGCACTGACCTACCTTGAAAGCCTTGGATAGCCTTGCACTACATCCGAGCGCTGGGTCTGATGGGTCGCCCGAGTCCGCTGTAAACAACACCTCCATCTCAGAAGTCATACCCTCACCAAAGAGCCTAATGGTGGCTTCATTGTTGACCAGGAGACTAACGGCCAAGTCCTCATACTCGACCCCCTTGCTGTGAGCCTCTACCCTTAGCCCGTGGATGTGTATCATAGACAGGGAGGGCAGTATGGGGTCGCCTTCCTGTGCTGCTGATGGGGACGTTGTTGTTGTTGTTGTAGTGATGTCCGTATTGAGGTAGTCTTCTGGTGCCGTGGATTCACCATCACCATTATTGTTTCCACTGTCAGGCCCTACTCTTCCTCCTCCATCATCAGTAATTATAGCCTCGTCGTTCATTACATTCATCAAAGTTTCAGAGAGTTCCACCGCGTCTTTACCACTCTTCAAGTCTGCAACACCATCCACACCACCACTAGTCCTTCCCTCACCACTCCTCTTCTCTTTGTTTACTTTATCAGGAGTCCTTGACGTGTCACCTGCACTGGTATTTTCAACACTAACATTATCATCACCACCACCACCACTGGGCATGTCCCCCAGCATACGGTCATGTGGGTCGAAACTGGTATCACTCCCTTCTGTCCTGGGTCTGGGCATCACCGCCTCGGCACCTCGCCTACTGCCGGCGACGTTGAAGATGTCCCTGACGCCGCCCTCAAAGTCCCGCATCATTTGGGCTGCAGCGGGGGTAGTAGTAATGGCAGGGGGGTCCTCAGAGTCTGCCAGGAGTGATGTTGTGGTAGGAGGGGGCTTGGTTGGCTCCCCCTCTGCGCCCCCCTGGGTTGTGAGGGCGTGAGGTGAGAGGGTTGTGAGGAGAGGGACGTTGGAGTGGGGCGGGTGCTCCACGCTCCTCAAGCTGCAATGACAACACCAAACTCGGTCACATTTAACAACAACACAATACCGGTACTTGATCCTTCCAACCAATGTAATAACAACACTGATGTCCTTCCAATATTCAGTCACACCTTAAAACACTGTCACATCTCAGCAATACTACTGTCAATCCAACAGCACTCAACCACACCTTAAAAATATTACAGCAACAACACAACACACACACACACATCTCGTCAACACCACTATAATCAGAAAACACTCGTATACTTCATCATTGTGCTACTGTCCTTCCAACTACACACAATCACACCTTTAAACACAACAACAACAATTCAGCAGTCATACCTCAACAACTACACTCAACTCTTCAAACTCTCTCAACTCTTGCCAGCAATTCTTAACCTTCGTCAAATTATACCTTACCTCACTACTTAGCCCTTCCAGATAATATATTTAGACCACAAAAATATCCCTCGACGCCACACCACCCTGCCCTTACAAACAATAATATTATCTTTGTATCCATAAAAATAACATTCCAAGTTTATATAATACTTAACATTATCAACATTAGGGAGAGGGAGAATGTAGAAGGAGAAGGAGAAGGTTCTGTTTAAGGGGTAATACACATTTGGTACCTATATTGGAGCCACGTCATTCGCTTGAAAATAGGACCAGATGAAAAAAAAAAATAATGATGTCCTGTTGCTTGGAATAGTTTGGAGGAATCAGTTGCTCCAGATTTACCAATACTGTACTGCACTTGTAATGGGAGACTCTTGTTGGTAAATTAAAGAGATTCCTTCAAACTATGACAGGAAACAGATCCCCCATTAGAGTCCATTGAGGGCGTCTGTTTTCTGGTATAGTTTGGAGGAATTAGTAGCCCAACTCTATTTAGCATCAAGAGTACATCCATCCCCCTAACACTCCCTCACGGCTGGCTACAACAAAAACAACAACAACAACAACCTGGGTAAAATCACTTATAATCACAACAAAAGACTCACTTTACATTCCATCCTTGACAGAAAAAATCTAGGCCAGTCAGGGTCGAGGCGGGTAAAAAAAAAATAAAAAAAAAATAAAAAAAATAAAAAAAAAATAAAAAAAATAAAAAATACACAAACACACAGAGTTAGAATGCGTTTATATCTCACTCGCATATATTTTACGGATTCCTCTATTTGTATCAGCTTTTGTCCTCTCCACCTTTCCCTCCCCCCATCCCGAGAGGTACCGTACTGGTGAGGGAAGGAAAAGGGAAGAAGGGAAAGGGGAATGAGGGGATAGGAAGGGGAATGGAATGAATGGAAGGGGGGAGGGAAGGGGAATGGAATGGAAGGGGAGAGGGAAGGGAAGGGAGATGAGGTGAAAGGAAGGGAAGGGAGATGAGGTGCAGGGAAGGGAAATGGAAGGGATGGAAGGGGAGAGGGAAGGGAAGGGAAATGGAAGGGATGGAAGGGAATGAATGGGGAGGGAAGGGAAATGGAATGAGGGAAATGGGGGGGGGGGAGGTAAAGGGAATGGGGGGGATGTATCAATACTCTGGTGTCCTCTACCGATGTGTATAAGAATGAAGAGAAGGAAGAGAAGGAAAAGGAAGAGGAATAGAAGGACAAGGAGGAGGAAGAAAATGAAGAGGTATAGAGGGACGAGAAGGAGAATGAAGGGGAAGAAAGGGACAAGGAGGAAGAGAATGAAGGGGAAGAAAGGGACAAGGAGGAAGAGAATGAAGAGGAAGAAAGGGACAAGGAGGAAGAGAATGAAGAGGAAGAAAGGGACAAGGAGGAAGAGAATGAAGAGGAAGAAAGGGACAAGGAGGAGGAGAATGAAGAGGAAGGGACAAGGAGGAAGAGAATGAAGGGGAAGAAAGGGACAAGGAGGAAGAGAATGAAGAGGAAGAAAGGGACAAGGAGGAGGAGAATGAAGAGGAAGGGACAAGGAGGAAGAGAATGAAGAGGAAGAAAGGGACAAGGAGGAGAATGAAGAGGAAGAAAGGGACAAGGAGGAAGAGAATGAAGAAGAGAGACAAGGAAAATGAAAGGGAAGAAAGGGACAAGGAGGAGGAGAATGAAGAGAGACAAGGAAAATGAAGGGGAAGAAAGGGACAACGAGGAGGAGAATGAAGAGGAAGGAAGGGACAAGGAGGAGGAGGATGAAGAGGAAGAAAGGGACAAGGAGGAAGAGAATGAAGAAGAGAGACAAGGAAAATGAAAGGGAAGAAAGGGACAAGGAGGAGGAGAATGAAGAAGAGAGACAAGGAAAATGAAGGGGAAGAAAGGGACGAGGAGGAGAATGAAGAGGAAGAAAGGGACAAGGAGGAAGAGAATGAAGGGGAAGAAAGGGACAAGAAGGAAGAGAATGAAGAGGAAGGGACAAGGAAAATGAAGGGGAAGAAAGGGACAAGGAGGAGGAGAATGAAGAGGAAGAAAGGGACAAGGAGGAGGAGAATGAAGAGGAAGAAAGGGACAAGGAGGAAGAGAATGAAGAGGAAGGAACAAGGAAAATGAAGGGGAAGAAAGGGACAAGGAGGAGGAGAATGAAGAAGAAGAAGAAAGGGACAAGGAGGAGGAGAATGAAGAGGAAGAAAGGGACAAGGAGGAGGAGAATGAAGAAGAGATACAACAATAAGAAAACGTGCATATACATAAAACACTTACCACTATCACAACATCTATCACCACCACTACAACCACCTCCATTACCACCACCTATAGTCTACACCAACACTATATATACCACCACTACCATCACCACCTACACCAGCACTATATACCACAACCACTACTTATCATACTACCACCACCTCTGTATACCATCAATACCATCACCAACATCACCACTACCATTAAAATCACAACCACCATCACTACCACCATCATCAAAATCTACTACCAGGACCACTACAATCACCACCACCACTACTACTTCTACCACTACCACCTTTCACAATCCACCCTCATTACTACCACCACTACCACGACCACTATAATCATCACCTTCATCACTACCATCATCATCACTACATCCCCTTCGTCTCACTAGGACACACATTCGACTCATATGTATTCCTAGTCACATCCCATGCTCGTGTTTGGACTCCATGAGAACCCTGTGATCGTGTGTCAAAATTGGAGGCTTCTGAATCCACCTGAAATTGCCACGAAACAAGCTCCTTCCATATAGGCTAGGTGTGTGTGTGTTACGTGGCAATGTTTGAAGGACTCACTAACCTCCAATTTTTTCACTGTGTCACTGGGGTCCTTGTTTGTTGTTGAATGGGATGTTCTCCGGTTGATTCCTCCAAACTATGCCACGAAACAGATCCCCTAATATTACCATTGAGGGCGTCTGTTTTCTGGCATAGTTAGGAGGAACCAGTACCCTTCCAACAAGACAGTCCCATTAATTAATATATTCAATATGGTAATATGTACTGTATATACCTGGTAAACAATTGCAATATCTGTACTTTAATAACCACAACCACTACCATCACTACAACTATTCCATTATAACTACTACAACTATTCTCTTATAACCCCTACTAATACCTACCGGGTACCACAGTTATTATATCAGATCAACTACAGTCACCACCACCATCTTTACAACCACTACAACTATTCCATTATAACTACTACAACTATTCTCTTATCTCTAATACCTACCACAATTATTATATCATATCAACTACAGTCGTCACCACCATCTTTACAACCACAACCAGTATTACATTATAACCACTTCTACTACCTACCACAATTATTATCAGATCTACTGCTCTTACCAGCACTACAACTATTCCATTATAACCACCACAACTACCGTACCTACCACAAATACTAGGCTATTCTCAGATCTACTAGCCTACTACATTTACCAGCACTACTAGGCTATATCATTATAACTACCACTACTACCTACCACAAATATTTTTAGGTCTACTACTATCACCACTACAAACAACAATCCCAAAGTCTCACACAACAGCAACAACTATTCCCTTACAACAACCACAACTACTACAACCACAACCAAAATTACCACAAATTTTTCGTACACCACCACAAATAATAATAATAATAACATTAACCACACTCCCTCAAAAATAATAATAATAATAAAAATAATAACATCACCACACTCACCACCTCAAAACCTGTATGTAATAAGTGCACAGAAGTTGCCAAGTGTGTGTGTGTGGTGGGGGAGGGAGAAAGGGGGCTGGGGATCTCTCTCTCTCTCTCTCTCTCTCTCTCTCTCTCTCTGTCACACCACCCTCCCTTACCTATAAATCACACACACGAGTGAGAGTGAAAGTTAAATCACACACCCAAGAGAGAGAGAGAGAGAGAGAGAGAGAGAGAGAGAGAGAGAGAGAGAGAGAGAGAGAGAGAGAGAGAGAGAGAGAGAGCCAAAGTAGGTGAAGGAAGGGAGAAATAAAAATGGTCTAGAGGGGAGTGCGAAAAAACGGGGGAGGCAAGGGAGTGAAAAAGTGGGAAGGGGAGAGAGAAAAAAGGGGGAGGGAGGGGACAGAAAAAAAAAGGAGGAGGGAAGGGAGTAGGGAAGGGAGGGAAAAATAGGGGAAGGTAGAGAAGTGTTAGGTGAGGGAAAGGAAGGGAAAATGTGGGGAAGTAAACAGAGAGAGAGTGAGCGAGAAAGAGAGAGGGGGGGGGGGAGAGGGAGAGAGAGAACTGCGGTAAAGCTGGTATGAGAGAGAGAGAGAGAGAGAGAGAGAGAGAGAGAAGACCCCTTGGGAGAGTGGTGGGAACACATTTATAACCTGAGGAGAGAGAGAGAGAGAGAGAGGGAGAAAGATAGAGAGAGAGAGAGAGAGGAATGTGAATCATCAACATTTCATCTATCTATAACAGACACTCATTTCCTTTCACACACACACACACACACACCAATCTAGAGAGAGAGAGAGAGAGAGAGAGAGAGAGAGAGAGAGAGATATACTGGCTGATCTAACTATCGCCGTACACCAATTTCTTTCATTCCTCCATCCTTTATCCTCCAGTCACGAATCAACTTTGCTCGTCCTGATTCATCGATGTGTGTGTGTATTCAGATCCAATCGTTGTGTGTATGTGTGTCTAAATCAAATCAGTGTGTGTGTGTGTGTGTTCAGATTCAATCAATGTGTGTGTATGTACAAATCCAATCGAGCTGTGTGTGTGTGTGTGTGTGTGTGTGTGTGTGTCAAATCCAATCACAGTGAAGGAGTGTAGTGGTGATTCTGGAGTAAATGATTCCTCCAAAGTAATCTGGGAAACAGGACCAGATTAACAAAAATAATAAAGTTTGGAAGAATCATGTAGTTACTCCAGATTTACCAACTAACACTGTACGTAATATCCCTTTAAACTACCACCAAGGCTAACATTATCCCTGGTATTATCCCTGCCCATCACATCCATCACCTCGTCTCACCAACACCTTACCTCTCCTCTCCAACTCCTGTCCTCACTTCACCTCTCCACCTAATCACACTCAATATATTCCTCGATCTGATCCCTTATATAATCGATTTCACGCTAACACACTCAATACGGAGCCATGAGCCGTCTACCTTTCTCTCTCTATCTATCAACAATATTCGAGGGACATACATACATAGCCTAATGTAAAATTATGTACTGTATTGTCTTGCACGATTCTTATTATGCAAAATGATGAATAGGAAACCCTAGCTGCCTTGGTCTCTCTACAGTAGGCCTACACTTGCATAGAATAGATTTTAATTTTTATTTTCTTCCTTTTGTGTCATTATGGTGGTGAGGGACTTAAACTTATAAATTAGTGTACTGTATACATAAACAAATCACTACACGAGATAATACAACATAACAGCCTACAAACATTATATGATCAAACGATTTTTCCTTGCAAAATCATCTATTCCGTATTGCTCTTCTCTCTCTCTCTCTCTCTCTCTCTCTCTCTCTCTCTCTCTCTCTCATCAGGCCTCCATGGTGATTACCGTTAACACAATTTTCGAGCCATGAAGTACCACACATTTTTGGCGGGATTTTTTTTTTTATAGTACCACACATTTTTGGCGGGAAATTTTTTTATGAGTCAACATGCATAACGAAATCGAGACACTACAAGTTTTCAATATATAGTATAATATTTATATTGCACAATGATTATAAACTACTTATTAACCTGCAACATCTCAAATATAGTAAGCTACAGATTACAAGTGTATTATAATATTTTCAAACCCTACAGTATCATACATGTGCTTCTCAATAGATATAAATTAAATTTATCCTTAATTGGTATTTGTAACTTTGGGTCGTGGGTAAAATAACACAATATAGGCTACCATGGTGTTAGGAAACGGACTCAAAATTTGTTTACATCGAAATAGGACTACTTGTATTGCCTGTAATTGACTAGCATATTACACGTGATTTTGTTCTTGATACCCCACCAGTCAACAATTAAAGAGACAGCTACCATTATCTCTCCTGTAATATCTTTATCTTATCAGAGAGTATAAAAGAAAAATAAGTTAGTGATCTAGTTTTAGCCTACTATACAATACACTCACAGGACAAGAGAGGTCACTGTCCATAATTAAAGTATGTGATATATATATATAGCCTATACAGCTAGTAGGCAAAACAACAATTACCTAATTACCTCAACAAATCATAATTTTGGTGTAAGTGTTAATTAAATGGTAAACCTAATCCTAGTGTTTTTCCTAAGCTTAGTCATAGGGCCCTTATCAAAGCTTATTAGTACTCAGTGCCCCGTTTTACCTAAACTTAATCAATTTTTGTAGGCCTATCCTTATCAAAGCTTATTATTTACTAGTGCTTTTCTCATCAAAGCTTAAGCCTAATGTTCTTACCAAAGCTTATTATTGGCTAGTACCATTACCGTACCATTCTTCCCTAAGCTTAATTAAAATTATAGTGTCCTCACCAATTTACAGCTTATCATTTTAAAATGTCATTATCACCAAAGCTTAATGACCTTACCAAACTTTTTTGTTGGCTGAAATTTCTTCTCCAAGCTTAAATAACCCTATAGAGCCCTCACCAATTTCAGCTTATTTCAAAGTGTCATTATCACCAAAGCTTAATCATAGCTAGTGTTCAGTGTTATTATTACAAAAGCTTAATGACCTTACCAAAGCTTATTCTTGGCTAGTAAATTTCATCTCTAAGCTTAATTAACCCTAGTGTCTTCAATTTACAGCTTATTATTTCAGTGTCATTTTCACCAAAGCTGAATCCTAGCTAGTGTTCAAAGTGTCATTATCACCAAAGCTTAATCCTAGCTATAAGTGTACTACAGTAGGTGGTGGTCCTTACCTAAGCTTATGGGTGGAAGGTTGAGGTCTGTGCACTAAGACGAGTCGAGAATCAGGTCCCTGGTGAATCCAACCCCCATGACGTGCCCTGACAACACCACCACCACCTCCACCACCGTTATTATGATACTGTGGGTGTTGTTGGTCCCTCGTACACAACCACAACTCCTGGTTATTAAAATTATCACCACCAACACCAACTATTTCAGCAGTGTATTCAGCGGGCACGGTAAACACGGCGTAGTTATGAGACGTGGTACTCAGTGGGTGTTTGTTGTTGTTGTTGTTGTTGCGTGTGAGAGGGGGCGTGATGAGGGACCTACAGGGAGCACCTTGCACCCCCTGCGCCGCCGTCAGTCCTGCCTCCACTCCCCTCGATAGCCCTGAACCCCACACCTCCACCTCCGTCTCCTCGCCAGACACCAACACCGGCGTCCGTTCATGTTCCAGTAGTAATATGTGATTGATCTTGGGTGTGAAAACCGCCTCGATTCGGACCGGGACACGACGCCCCCACGACGATGATGACACATGGCTTGTACACAACACCACCAGGATACACACTATGAGCTGTTTGCAGTACGTCCACACACCACCAGTAGCCATGATGATCTGAAGTGATGTTGAACTCAGTGTTGCCGGGTCTGCTTCACGAAATTTCCTCAAGTTCAACATCAGAATTTTCCTTTTTACCTCAAAAATTCCCTGTTTACTCTTGAAGATAGTCGTACTTCGTACACTCTGATATCATAGTCCCTATACTTAGCCTATAGCCTAGCTGAGTTAAAGCCAGAGATCTGAAGCAGGCAGTTTCTGGACGACAGCCCACCCAACCATTACGAGGCTACACACATCTCGAACCTGTGGAGGCTTAATTTGGATGGGCTGTCTTCGACTCAGATGGGCTAGAGACTATGGTATCCGAGTGTACATATATTAACCATCATGACTATAAGAAAACCCACACTGACAGACGGAAGTTTATAGACAATCACGCCAGAGTGATCCCTCCAGCCCATTTCCAATCATCTTGTTATTTCTTCTGGTAAAAAATTCCCCATTTACTCTTGATCAATTTACATATTATTTCCCCATCAGTATCTCAAATTCGCCATATCTAGGGAACTAAGTAAGGAGTCGTGTTGGTGGTTGTGGTGGTGCTGGAGCGGGTTGGTTATCAGCTGCACACGCTCACCAAGCATATTGGCGGGATCAATAACTTTGTAAACGTTTTATCACACACGTTTACAGTCACCCAGGGCGTATTTGTTGTTGTATGTTCATCATAGTGTATCCCAGGAGGAAATTGTGCTGGTGTCAGTGGCCTAATTTCGCTGTGAAGGGTCATATGCTGACTTGGTTCGTGAATATAAAACGCCAACCAATTATTACGTGTTTGTTTACATCTGACTGCCGTTTTCTTTGATGGAGCCAGAGATATGGATGGGAATACTGTTTTGGAGATTATATCTATTTTGGCGACTTATTCATGCATCTATAGTATTCTATACAAACTAGTAAGTTTTATTCAATCCAGCGTAAATTGGCTACAAGATACTCTTATAATAATATACAGGTTTCCGTCCAACATAGGTTCTCTTCAGTTATAATCAGAAATATAACAAGAATATAGGACTGCAATACCTTACTTGCCTTTCCTAGGGATTCGCGATCCTGTGACGTTTTGGCCCCCATAGCTTCCTTCTCTGGTAGCCTTGGGGGGTGATACTACGACGAAGCCCTGTCTGGGCCTCGAACCTCACTGAGACTCATCTCGCCACCCTTCGGGCCATACAAAATATCCCTAAAGATTATCACAGGCTGCACAGTTACCACGCCTGCAGACCACCTACAGTCCTACACCATGAGACCAAAGTCCTCAAGATCAAGGACCACCTTGACATGAGAGGCACACAAACACTTGCTGCAGCCTTCACAAACCTACATCATCCACTTCACTATTGACGGCAATACACCCACACACGTCAAGGAATCTCAATACAACACCCTGTCCACCCCAACCCAGTCTGCAGAAACATGTCCAAACCCAAATCACTCACCAATCCAACCAAACACTCAAGAACAACACTTCATCTGCTTGCACGACCTCCTGACATCCACTCATCTGAATCCTCCCTTCCCCGTAAGGACAGAGTCCACCTGGCCAGGATGCGATGTGGCCACCACGGCACCACCCGGCCCTTCCGACATATCAGAAGCTGGGTGGAGTCATTGTAGATGCCTGTCCGGGATGCAACACAGCACCCTATTCCATTAAACACATTACGGAAGACTGCAATGCACACAACCACGCTCGACAACACAACATATATAATACTCTGTGGGAGAGCCCGCTTCAGGCCATGGCCTTCCTCAGGGGCTCGGGGCTGCTCGAGGAGCTTCAACAACAACCTTACCTGTCAAACAATGTAGACCATTTGTAACTACCAAAAACAATTCCAGAAATTAATTTGTCTACGTGAATACTTTCAATTATTAGTGTTCCTCATTAGTACTTTCAACAGTTCATACCAAACTGCAACACGCTAGACCTTCCATTCAGCTCGTCATAACTTAATTCTTCCTAATCTCTAACTTTACCTTTAATTATTACAACCAGACTAAATACGAGTTTTCTGCCATATTTGACATCCAAACAATTCCTTGGTGCTTCATATTTGCTTAAATTCCCTTTATATAATGAAGTTTGCCTCCTCTATTACCGTGAGGACCTTCAAGATTAGCATATTCCTGCTCTTTACAAGTCACTCGCCCATGAAAGCACCTCCTGCTTCTCTACCCAAGAATATTTCAACACAGTACACTTACACTGGCACTCCAAAGGGTTACCAGTTTTAAAAAATCATACCACTTACTTTTCTGATAATACATATCCATCAGTAGCCTGAATCACCGAGGGCTGTTATGGGAGTTGCGTGTTCAAAAGGGAGCCAGTGTTACATACATATATATGTCACCTTAAGATCGTTACTATAAAATATGTTCCACAGCATTATACATAGCCTCAAATTTACTCCTCTGAAAAATATACAATAAACAATGTCTTTTCTGAATGAGGTGACATTTTCTATACCCCAAATTAATTCAAATAAAATGCTATCCATTTCCAGTACAGCATGAAGTATATATATCCAATCATAAATCAGTATTGTACTTCTATTGATAAAGGGAATTACTAAGGGATTATTTTCACTTTCAAGTAACAACAGTAGGTTATGATAAAAAAGCACAAAATACCTTATTTCATTTTAATTGATAGTATTTTGGTAGTTCCTGAAAAAAAAGAGGAAATAATTAGTATCCTACTACAATAATATTGCAGTACAAAACTGATAACATTATCTTGGTGAACTGTAGCTTTAATCTAGTCAACCCTGTTTGTTTCTCTGTCATGTCTTTGTAATTGAAATACTAACACTATCTGTTATACTAGGCAGGAAGGAATGGCTCAGGGCATATCCTTGATCATTTACAGTGTGCTCCTATGAAAAGGAAAATATATATTCAATATCACATCTAATGCCCATAGTATGTCTTAGTGCTTTCACTTACAAGTGATACTGCATTATGTCTGGAGATTACACAGTAGGCTTTTGTGTAGGAAATAGATGGGAGTCTCCCCTTTTATGGATTGAAAATATAAATGCAATAAAATCTTTCCTGTACTGTAAAACTTATAAGTGAATCCAGCGGCAAACTGACCATAAGATTGATGTCACTTTATATATTAGTTATAAAAAACATCAATATTCAAATCACACACAACCTTCACAAACTGATGAGCAGTAAGCACCACACACTAACAAATAACAATTTGACAGGAATCATAATCATAAACAATGCCTTATTCCATCTGTTAGTGACTGTACATTATGAGTATAACAATTAATTATACAAATGCATGTACTGTGAAGATAACCATGACAAACATCTATTACATGAGCAAACCATTATACTTACTTGGGCAGAATTCCGTCCTTCTTCGCCAAGCGAGCTAAGCAGTCGTCAGATTCACCCTGTAGATACAATTACTATTTTATGATTGATTGACTGATGTACTATTTTATGAGTGGAAACCATATTTACATTACTGTACACACTACAGTTACCAACTACTTATGCATTGCTATTTACTGAATACTGCCTGGTCAAATTTTATTCAACTATTCTGAGTCAACCTCGCCTTACATCAATCAAGTCAGCGAAAGCAAAATATCTAAAAGGTCAAAGGTATATTTGAATATTCTTCTATAATGAGCAAACAGAAATTTCAAGTAAAAAAGGCAATGGTAATATCCCAAGTGTCTAGGTTAATGTTTTGCCCTGGAGTTACAGTGTTCAGGTACAGTTGTAGACACATGAAACAGACACACCTGCTCGCTGAAGGGCTGGCCTCCCGTTTCAGACGTGACTGTTTCATATGTCTGCATCTGTACCAATTGCTACCTATCTCTTGTAGTACCCTAAGCAGAGTTATGATTTCCAGTGAAGTATTCAATGCTGTAATATACTGTACCATGATTGAATTAGTGTGTGTATGTCGATGAACACATCCTAATATATCTCCAATGTACTGCACCAGCAAATCCATTTTCCATTAGTGATAACCTTGCATAGTAATTATTTTCTTTTTCATGGGTATAGTTTGTATATTTTTTATGTTTGTGACTACTGTTTGGAGCATTGTCTTAGTGATGGGCTGTATGCACAAAGATCATCTCTGTAAACTCTAATATCTTGGAAAAATAATAACTAATACAAATATATGATACTGAATAATATACTTTTAGGTGTAAATAAAAAGTCAATTTGGTAACACCGACATCTACAAACAAGGAAATATCATATTACCATTTTCCTTATTTCGCCACAGATAGCGTAGGTCTTGTACGGGCCTGTCATGCGACCAGTCTCCTCATCAACCTGTAATGAAAAATTTTATATTTCTAGATAACAATGTCACAACTCATCCAGGACTTGATCCATTCACAAAAAGATATAGCTAGGAATAGCAATGGGTTACCTCCAGCATGGAGATGAAGGCCTGGTATAGGCTATATATATATATAAAAATGTCAACCCATGTTTTATCCATCTTCCTCTCTTACATCTTTTCCCATTTCTCTGCAGGCTAGATACCAAACAGTTTATCTAACATCCACGCATCATTATATCTAACTGTCTATGAAAATTACCCCACAAGATTGAAATCCGAAGTTTCTTTAAAGTGTATACTGTAATTACATTCCTTGAACAACTTCAAGTGGTTTACCTCAGCAATGTTGATCTGAATGGAAGCATAATCCTTGGCGTGGATGATACGGTTGGAAGCAGAACACTTCCTGGGTACGTACAGGTCAACGTATTCTCCGGCGTCGTTCTGCATTGTGGTGGTGTTGAACTGTTGAGCAAAATACAAATTACAAAGGTACTGTACAGTATAACAATTCCCAATACTGTACCTGTAAACAGTTATGATACTATCTTGTACAGTTGGCGGCAAAAGTTCTGTCGCTACATCTACCAAGGTATGCAGTACAGTATGGAAATATAAGCTTCACAGACTCTTGAACTGAAGAACCAGAAAATTTACTAATTAACCCCAGGATAATGTACCTTAGTATGGTGAATGTGTCTGTTCGATGATAAACCTTTATGTTATAATTCAAGAAACACTGAGTGCGGCAACAGAACTTTTGCCGCCGACTGTACATTACTATCAGTAAAATTGAAAGACAAAAATATTTTAAAAATGGTCCAGCAAATAGAGAAAAAAATCTAGAGGCTATGGCTAAGAGGGATAAATCCTAATAATAAACTACTCACTATAAATTACACAATTTAAAATACTTCACAATATGAAATTCCTTTTGAGGTATTTCTGAAGAACAGTTCCACTTGGATTTTTCCAACTATTTATATACTTCAGTTTTCATACAAAATTTTGAGTGTCTGATTATGTTGGATTATGACCCAAGCCTAACATAACCCCAACCATTATTAAAGCTGAACTGGGTTGGTTTGGTGATCACATTGGTCAGGTCAGGTTAGGTTAAAGGTTCTTTCCTCACAATATTTTTGACAAAAATGAATAGAACACCCGAAAATAACCATGAAAAACTATAACTCGTTAGAGAAGTCAGAATTATTTCTGAATAACACGTGCGAAATATCTAATTTTCACCGTGATGTACGTCCTCATGGTCAAATTTCCGTAAGTTTGATATAGGTCTTACTTTGCGCAACTCCCGGTAGTCTGCCACGTTCCAGATTAGGTTAAGTTAGGTCAGATCAGGTCTGCCTAATTCTAAAACAAACTAATACTATCTGTGCTCGCCAAAAATTGGAAAACCCAAGCCAACTTTTGCCAAAAGCTGGGTGATGCGGTAAGGCCAAAACAGGATATTGCACAATAAATAGATGTTAATATCGAACAAATTACATGAAAAACTATAGGAAAAACTACATTTTGTCCGAAAATCTCGCACATGTGTAACTCAGAAAGTTTACCGAGAAGTCCAAGCGGAACTTTTCTTCAGAAATACTTAAATGAACTCCAGTTATTCACACATACTTTAAAGCAGCCCCAAAGTACAATCGTTCATATTTTACCTGCTGTAATCAAATATATAAAAGAATCCACTTATATCCTTCCAAACAATAATAAACAATCTATCTATCATAAGCTACAAAAGTACTATCTTCTGCATAAAAAAAAAAGGTATTTATCTAGTATATTGCAGTTTAGTAGCAGTGCTGCCACATCCAGCTCAGCTAGGTCCCAGTAGTTTGCCCCGGTCAGATCCAGTACTTTACCATGGTTATGTCCTGGTAGTTTGACCAGGTTAGGTCCCGGTAGTTTTCCCAGGTTAGGTCCCAGTAGTCTGCTGTGGTCTAGGTTAGGTTAGGTCAGGCTAATTCCAAAATTCCCCATTTGAATATGCCCTATCTCGGAAATGGGGCATTTCCAAAGATAATGCCATAGAAGTAGTTTCTTAGAATTATATAAATTAGTGGGTAAAGAAGGTAGAAACATTGTAATAGAAAACTGCAACAGAGTAGATAATTACCCTAATATCTTACTTCAATTTTCATCAACCTGTGCCACTCTGGACTTTTACAGAACTACTAACTTCTACATAAAAAAATAAGGTATTATTACAGAAGTACTGTGTTTTTGGCTAGAACCGTGCAGTGTTACCACAACCGGCTAGGTCCCTGGAATTTGCCCCGGTCACTTTATGATAGTTTACACCGGTTATATCCCAGGAGTTTGCCCAGGTTAGGTCCCGGTAGTCTGCTGTGGTCTAGGTTAGGTTAGGTCAGACTAATTTCCAAATTATGTTTGTAAATCTCCAAGAGAAACACCATAGATGAAAAGTGTCTTAGAATGGTCCCAAATGATACTAAAATATACAATATAGTGAACACAGTACTTCTGTAAATTTACCAAAAATAAAATAATCGTTCTCCCATCCTCACCATCAACCACAACAATTCTCGGTATTAGTAGAGAAGTACTGCGTTCTTGGCTAGGGCCGCATAGTGTTACCACATCTGGCTAGGTCCCAGGAATTTTCCCCAGTCACTTTATGATAGTTTACACCGGTTATATCCCAGTAGTTTGCCCAGGTTAAGTCCCAGTAGTCTGCTGTGGTCTAAGTTAGGTCAGGTCAGACTAAATTCCAAATTATGTTAGTAAAACTGGGCATATAAAAAATGGGGCGGTAATTCTGCATAAGAGGTCCACCTGGATTGTTCCCACATTTTATACATTTTCATGCATATTTTTTTCTTGTTCTATTGATTGTTGCCCATAATATTGTGAGGATATAACTTTTTTACCCTGACCTGACCTAATCTAACCAGGACCAAGGCAGACTACAGTGACTGTCCAATGTTTACAATGGCAGGAAAACACTGGACTTAGGCTCTGGAGAGCTGAAATTTTGGTATTTATTGAAAGAATTACCGTTTTGTAGCAGTGTTGCCAGATCCGGCTGGGTCCCAGTATTTTACCCCTGTCATTTATTGTACTTTATCACGATTATTTCCCGGTAGTTTGCCCAGGTTAGGTCACGGTAGTTTGCCCAGGTTAGGTCCCGGTAGTCTGATGCGGTCTAGGTTAGGTTAGGTCAGGTCAGGTAAGGTCAGGCTAATTTCAAAATGCCCCATTTGAATATGCCCTATCTTGGAAATGGGGCATTTGCGGAGGAAATGCCATAGAAGAATATAGTCTTAGAATGGTCTAAATAAGTGGGTAATGAAGGTAGAAAAAACGTACGCAATAACAGTAATTCTTTCAATATTTACCGAAATTTTCTATATGCTATTATACCAAAAATAAGTGCAATCTCATCTTAAATTCATTACACATAAACATATTACATTGACCTCTTGTGAAATATACACAAATTGTAAAGGTATTATTACAGAATAACTGGGTTTTTGGCTAGGATCGCGCAGTGTTACCACATCCGGCTTGGTCCCGGAAATTTGCCCCAGTCACTTAATGATAGTTTACACCGGTTATATCCCGGTAGTTTACCCAGGTTAGGTCCCGGTAGTTTGCCCAAGTTAGGTCCCGGTAGTCTGCTGTGGTCTAGGTTAGGTTAGGTTAGGTTAGGTTAGGTTAGGTTAGGTCAGGTAAGGTAAGGTCAGACTAATTTCCAAAATATGTTTGTAAAACGGGGAATATCTCGAAAAAGGGGCATCTCCGAGAGAAACACCATTGATGAAAAGTGTCTTAGAATGGTCCAAAATAGTGGGTAATGATACTAAAATATACAATATAGTGAACCCAGTTCTTCTGTAAATTTACCATTGTAAATGTTTGCCACGTGGACCTCTTATCCAGTTATACCAGTTATTCATAGTGAACTCAGTACCGTACTTCTATATTAATACCATGAAAAGCTTCTTAGAATGGTTCAAAAGTGGGTAATGATACTAAAATATACAATATAGTGAACTCAGTACTTATCTACATTTACCCAATTCTCTTACTTCAATTTCCTATAATCTTAGTTAATCTATCTATCATAAGCTACAGAACTACTAACTTCTAACGTTACATAAAAAAATAAAATCGTTCTTCCATCCTCACTATCACACAGCATCAACCACAACAAATATCTTACTTTAATTTTCACCACCTGTACCACTTTGGACTCATATAATATAATCTATCTCTTCCAAACACCTTTAGGAATGCAAATTAATCTACCTAATAATTCCTGTGAGCTCAGTGGTAGTGTAAAAAAGGTAAAATTTTGTACACACGTGTTTGTCTGTGTTGTGGTGGCGTCCGGAGTCTCAAGGGGAACCTGACCAAGAGAAAACAAAATAGCGTCGCCTAACTCGCCTTGTGGTTCCTTCTATACGGGGTTACAAAACTGGTTATTTATTTTATTTTTTACTGTTACAAAAGCATAGCCTACAACAAAAGAGAAGGCCAGATCAGGCCAGAACACTCATTATTTACAATATGTGAAATACAATAACACATCGCACAGATAAATGTTAATATAAGTTGTTTTAGCCTCGTGTCGTAAATGCTGAAAAACAAAACTATAATAATAGTAGACTAAGTAGACTGAAGGAATCACTCTAACCGGTTAAAGTAGCTGCTGATACGCAGATACGATAGGTGTGTATGAGTGTGTGTGTATATATATATATATATATATATATATATATATATATATATATATATATATATATATACAGGGAATTCATAATTAGATCTAACTTAATTGTAAGTACAGGACTAACTTGAAACTTCTAGAGTCAGTGCAGCGCAGATGGACCAAAGAAGTCCAAGGCATTCAACATCTTTCGTACGCCGACAGGCTACAATCCTTGGGCTTGTATTCTGTTAAAGGGAGACTGCTGAGACAGGATATTGATCTGCTGCTATAAAATATTTCATAATTTGTCTTCCATTAAACCCAGCGATCTTTTCACCTTGGCTCCTGTTACTGGTACAAGAGGACACTCTTTTAAGATTTATCCTACTCACGTAACGTTAGAGACCGACATCAGGAAACGTTTCTTTTCACATCGCGTTATAAGTCAATGGAACCAAGTCAAGCGGCCTTGAATGGAACCGCCTGCCTTCTAGCTCAGTCGGATCAAATACTCTAGATCTATTTATGAAATCTCTCCAAAGCTCTTTAGGTGACCAACTGTTTGACTTTGTAGAATAGCTCTTAACCATGTAATCCCGTACTAAAATATTCTCTACTAGCTGCACTACTAACCATTCACTCACTTCTATTCGATCTAGCTGCACTTCTAACCATTAACTCGCTTCTATTTGATTGTATTCCACACCTTGATATCCTAACGATAAACTAAATGGAAAGTACGCCGAACCAGTCGCTTCCTACTATACTAATCTTTTCGTAGCCCATTTGACTGGAGTACTTATCTTAAATGTTGTGGGTTGCTCTCCTCTCTGTTGATCTGACTAGCCCCACCAGGGTGAGATTACCATCATAGAAGTTAAAATTATCATATCCAACCCTGTATATACTGTACCAACACACACACACAAAGGATTTGTTTTCACAATATGCCAGTGTGATTGCATATCTCCTTGTTTTACCTTTTTCACATTTCAACACACACACATCTGTATAAATACTAACAAATATTGGAAGGAATCGTATCAGATGACGCCATCATGACGGATCAGTAGATGACGTCTCCCCATCACACACGCACACTTATATACTGTACTGTATGCAAAATATCCACAGGAGAAAGGAAACAGGAACAGTAAGTCCTTTCGGTAAATATTGAAAGAATTACCGTTATTGCGTACGGTTTTTCTACCTTCATTACCCACTTATTTAGACCATTCTAAGACTATTTTCTTCTATGGCATTTCCTCCGCAAATGCCCCATTTCCAAGATATTCAAATGGGGCTTTTCGAAATTAGCCTGACCTTACCTTACCTAACCTAACCTAGACCGCATCAGACTACCGGGACCTAACCTGAGCAAACTATCGGGACCTAACCTGGGCAAACTACCGGGAAATAACTGTGGTTAAGTGCAGGAAATGACCGGGGCAAATTAATGGGACCTACCCGTATCTGGCAACACTGCTACAAAACTGTAATTCTTTCAATAAATACCGTACTTTCGAATATAACATCTTCAGACAGAATGAATCCAAGGGTGTCAAGTCGGAGTATATATACACACAGAGTACAATGGGTGGTGGGCATAGCCAATCATATCAACAGATTACCTGACCTCACAGTACCTCACCTTACCTATTATCAAGCCTATTGTAAAAGGTAATCTTGATCCTCAGAGTCTGAGTTCGTATAGACCAGTATCAAATCTGACCTTTTTATCGAAAGTGATTGAAAATGTAATTTTAGATCAGTTATGACATCACTTGAATGAGGTGAAGGCTATACCTGATAGTCAGTCTGCATATAGACAGCTATACTCAACTGAGACTGCACTATGTAAATGACCTAATGGTGTTAATGGACGAAGGAGAGTGTAGTGTTCTTATTATGCTTGATTTGAGTGTTGCATTTGACACAGTAGTGCATATATAGTATACTCCTGGATGATTTAAAGTCTATATGTGTTGAGGGGAATGCACTGGTCTATCTGGAAAGTTATTTAAAAGATAGAACATATTGTGTACAGGTTGGGAAATCTTTTTCAAGATATAAACCCCTGCGAAGAGGAGTCCCTCAGGTGAGTGAATTGGGTCCTATTCTCTTCTATATCTACACTATCAAACTATCACATATACTAGAGAAACATGGTGCCAACTTCAAACTATTTGCTGATAATACACAGTTTTATATATCTATAAATAATGTGGTGGGTGCAGAGGTAATTTTGAGTGTTATTATGTCCGATATTAAGGATTGGATGGATTTGAAACAACTCAAGCTAAATCCAAGTAAAACTGAGTGTTTGGTCATTGGAAAGAAGAATGGATATCTCAAGCTTACGAGTGCATGGTAGTACGCTGGATGTAAGAAACAAAGTGAAAGATTTAGGAGTGCTGCTAGACGAAAATCTCTCTTTCGAAGCTCAAATTAATCAAGTGGTGAAAGTTTCTGGTTATCACCTGAGGCCGATCGAACATTGCTTTTGTTAGAAAATATTTAGATCAGGATACCGTGAAGATGCTTCTTCATAACTATGTCATAAGCAGACTGGATTACTGCAATTCCCTATATTATGGTTTGCCAGACTATCGGTTAAGAAAATTGCAAAACGAAATGAACAGAGCAGAAAGATTAATTAAAGGTATTCCATCTCGTGAGAGGATAACTCCAGCACTCATTGACTTACATTGGTTACCAATAAAGGCGAGGATTGTGTACAAATTATGTCTTCTAACATTCCCAGCATTGAAATTTGGAAAACCGGAGTACTTGATGAATCTTTTAAGAGGTTTTCAAGTAAATTCCTCAATGGAACTCAGGCACAGTGATGATCAATACAGGTTAAATGAGCCGAGGAGTATTCTGACAATGGGTTTCAGAGCGTTTGAAAGGTGTGCACCAAGGCTCTTTAATGGATTGCCATTAAATGTCCGGAGTAGTGAAAATTGCACGATTTTTAAGAACAGACTGAAAACACATCTGTTCGCTGAGTGTTACGACACGGATGATATGAGTATTACCAGTGATTATAGTGTTTAATAATATTGAGAGAGGCCCTGTGGAGCACCATCTGCTGGTGGAGCGGGGCATAAAATATCCAACAACAAGTAACAAGTAACCTAGACCTGTGAGTCCGTCTAGTCTGGTGGAAATTTCCTTATTATTAATTCTGTTAATACTTTGTCACACCTAAAATGTCCATAGCTCATATGTTTACATTTTTATCGTATGTACCAGAAATTAGACAAGACTCGATTACATTTCTTTCATAGAAGAATTTTGATTTGGATAAAGTCTTACATCCTGTCCAATTGATATCTGTATCTCTTGATATCTCTTGAAACTTTCCCTGTCTGTCTGACTCAATGGCTACAAATATAAAGTATACTGATATTTATTGTGGGGAGGAAGAAGCGAAATCAGGGTGGGAGGGGGAAGTAATGGACAGGAAGAGGCAAATTTTGTGTTACTTAAATGTTAGAAAAAAAAGGGTGGGGAAGTTGATGAGAATAATCCTATAAGTAGGCCTATGCATGGAGGACTGAATCACTGAAGTGAGGAGGGTGAGAAACCACTGACATGCACCATTTCTCCATCCTACGTATATCTATATCTATCTATCTATTGCCAGACGCCTTACTCCCCGAAGGGGTGGCCACAAATGGATTGCCTCCATGAACCCCTGTTCCCCGTTAACTGGCGTCCCTCCTCCCTCACATACTTCTCAACTCCATCCCTCCACCTCACTCTCGGTCTGCCCCTCCACCTCATTCTCGTACACTCTCTTAACCAACCTCTCGCTTCCCATACGCTCCACCTCTACCCCTGTTGTACCCTCTCTCGCATCTCATCCTCTAACCTCCCATCTTTACTCATCACACTGCCCAAATACTTAAATGAGCTGACATTCTACATAACTTGTCCATTTAACTTCACTTTCAAAGACCATAACTTTGCTCTTCACTACATTCACCTTCAGGTTCCGTTTCTCGCACACATCTCCAAACATATTCACCAATCCCTGTAACTCCCACTCATCGTAACTCGGCAGAACTGTATCATCAGCAAACAGCAGCACAGGCAACTTCCACTCGCTCCCCTCCCTTATCAGACGTACACCAACACCCACTACTCTTCCCTGTAATTCCTTTATATCTCCATCCATGTATACATTGACCACCATGGGGACATGACACAAGCTCTTCACTGCCTCCAGCAACTTTCCAACCACTCCATTTATTCTCAGTACTTTTCACAGACCTTCTTTATCTACTTTGTCATAAGCCTTCTCCAAATCCATAAATGCAGCATACAACTTCTGTCCCTTCTCCAGATACTTCTCCACAATACACAAGGAAAAAATCTGGTCTACACCAAGGATGAGAGACTACTGTCTCTCATCCTTGGTCTACACACCCTCTACCCTTCCTAAACCCACCCTGCTCCTCACCTCTCTGTTCTCACTCTCACTCTCTCAATCACTACCCTACAGTATACCTTCCCTACTTCTACATTAAGGAGACATATCCCTCTGTGATTACCGTACACTCCTCTCTCCCCTTTACCCTTATACAGAGGCACTATAATTCCTGATTTCCAATCTTCAGGCACACTTCCCTTCTCCCATGCTAGTCCACACATTTTCCACACACACTCCATCTATTCCTGATGCTTTACCCATCTTTACCCTCTTCAGGGCCTCACTCACTTCTGCCCTTCTGATCTCCACCTCCTCCTCTACTACCTCTCTTCTCTCTCTCATACCCCATCCAAATATGTTTGCCGGCGTTCCACTTCCTTCATTCAGCAGTTCATCAAAGTGCTCTCTCCACCTCTCAACTCTACCACGCTTCTCTACAATCACCTGCCCATTCTTGTCTTTCACAACCGTACTACCTCCTTTATCTCCTTTCCTCGCTTTCTTAACCTCCTTCCAGAACATTTTCTTGCACTCTCTCCACTTCTCACTTAAATTCCTTCCAAATTCCTCATCTAATCTTCTCTTACTCTCACTCACCACTCTCATTTTCTCCATATAACGTGTAGTGATATATTCGTCAATTTATTGCATGGTCACAATTCGAACAAATAATGTTATAATTTGAATTAATTTCTGAGGGTGGGTAAACTTCCCTTTCCCCGAGGACCACGTACACGTGCAGCTGCAAAATAACACAGGCACTTAATGTACCCCAACTACTGGAATTAAGCTCAAAGGTGTCAGTATAGCTTAAGGGGTTATAGGATACTTTTGGAACATTGTAGTGCCTATATTCCTCCAAAGTATGCCAGGGAACAAGACCAGATTGATAAAAATAGTGGTGTCCTGTCACTTGGAATAGTTTGGAGGAATCAGCCTGCCAGTTGCTCCATATATACCACAATAGTGTACTATCTATCCCCTTAAGTATATTACGTAACTAACTACCGGACACAACGAGGTTAATACTTATGTATATTTTTATTGTTTCAACGTGGCAGATCTACAGTTCCTCCACGTGGTGCTATACACACAACAGTGACACACAGGTGTTGTCTTGGTGGAGTCACAGGTGTACGCCTTCGGGATGGGTGAGGTGTCATAGACACACATACACACATACCAGTTAGTTTAATTATTGTGTAAGAACATAGCTCCTTCTATATATATATATATATATATATATATATATATATATATATATATATATATATATATATATATATATATATCACCTTTCCATACAAAATGAAGAATTAAAATCCGTAATAGCAGACAAATTAAAATAAGGTATTATTCAAACAGATTCAGAGAGAGAGAGAGAGAGGGTTCATTAATATTTATGTATATTTAGATAGATAGATAGATAGATAGATAGATAGAAAGAGTAGATAAATATAAAGGTAGACAGATGTTCAGTTAATTCAATGGCTACAGATAGATATGTACAGAAGAGAAATATGTACAAAACAAATAATATGGGGAACACAATTTAATATCACCTGTGGCTGATATACGTAGACAGTGGACAAGTGCGTACACAGGTGGGTATGTCATGGTAGGTTGGAACTTAGTAGGTTGGCTGGTTGAGCTCATATCACTCCCACTACTACGACACTCCATCTCTGATCTATATTTTCCTTCCCAACGGGACAATTAACTTGGGCAAGATACTAATTAACGAAAACAATTGCATTTGTTACAGTCAGTATTCCTTCACTCTTCCTGCAGGTTGTCATAATTATCTAACACAAAGGTGGTATTGTGGTTGCGACGTATATCAATTGTACAAATATATCAAGGTAAAAAAGAGAAGGGTGTATAGCACAGTCAGTTAGAAAGGGTGTGGGAAACCAGAAGAGAAGAGTCAAAAGTAAAAGAGGACTTAGAAGAATATTGTACCTTTAAAACACAAAATTTTATAAGAAAACAACGAGTACAAGATCATTTGAAAAGATACGTCCAATTCTAAGTATAAAACAGGCGAGAAGGAAACACGGAGGAAATATAATTGGACTTAAAGTTATATTTGCTACAACTACAACCCAATTAAAATAACAAGGGAAAAAAACGAAAGACACGGACAAGACTTAATAAATTTTAATTAACAAGTCTTGAAGTAAGGTAGTACTGTATTATAAATACATAAAATTATGATGATGGTTCAGCTTGTAGTGGCAGTTATGGGTGTCTTCTGTGTGTTCCTATTCGTCACCAACTCGAACCTCAGACAAAGCCTCGTTAATCAAGCCCAAGTGTCAGAGAGGAGCATCGGTGACAGGTAAGTACAGAACATAAATTACATACACCCACCAAGGAATAACAACACCCATCCTATATACTGTACAGGGTGTCTCGCGAGTTGTAGCTGAGCCGAAGGGAGATGAAAGATTATGCAATTTTAAGCAAAAAATACTCTATAACTACATATTTTTTCAGAGCTGATTTAGGAGTAAATACACATTAGTGAAAAGTGAGAGGTAGTGTGTATGGTGCGCCATCCATTGTTGTGGCTGCTGCTACTCCTGCCCAGTGTTGCCAATTGTGATCCTTTTTTTATCGGCAGTACAGGGCGGAAAATTACAGGGAACTAGGACACGTGGGAGAGCCGGGAAAAGTACACTACAGCAGGGCACCTACAGGCAAAGTAAGGGGGGAAAGGTACGTATACGGGGAACAAAACACATGGCCGGCAAGATGGAGCCGTAAGGGGAGAATAAATATGAAAAATTCTCAACTAGGAGCAGGACTAAATGTAACGTGCGGGGGTGGGTGAGTGGAATACACGTAGAAATGTGGAGAGTAAGCGAGTACGTGCGGTAGAGTCCAGGAACACACAGAGGAAAGGACACTATATGTAAGCGAAAGGTAGCACACACGAAAGAATGAGGTACAAAAGTAGCAGGCAGGAATAATGCGTACAGGCAGTAATAAAATTGTGTAAATAATAAAAGTGTCGGGGTAACACGTGGAGGGAAACTTGAACAAAGGAGACGGGAGGGAAATGGGACGGGGAGCAAAATTATGTTAATAAGGGAGGGAAAGAACATATGTAGGGAAATGTGTACACACTGTACCTTCGTTTCAATGTAATGGAGGTGGTACCTGGTTGTAGCGTAGGGTGTAGAGGTAGCTAACATGGACCCACGTGACGAAGGTTGCAGAGCCGAAGGTTGTAGCACATGGAGTAGAGGTTGAACATAGTTTGATCACACGTGGCGAAGGTTGTGAAACCGTAGGTTGTAGAACAAGGAGCAGAGGTTGATTGTAGTATGCTTACACGTTGCGAAGGTTGTGGAGTTGAATCAAGAGGTCGTCGTAGAGTCGATGGCGGTGGTGGAGTTGTAGAGTTGTAGATTGTAGTAGTCGTAGAGTTGATGGCGTGTTGGAGTTGTAGAATTGTAGATTGTAGTCTTCGTAGAGGTGTTGTTGTGTGGAAACTGTATGCCTGGAGTAGCACTATAGGGGTCACCAATTGTAACAAGAAGAGCTGTTACTAGTTGCTATGGGATGTTCCAAACTCACAGGGACGATATACAGTTGTTTATTGTTGCACACAGTAAAATATATATATATACGACACAGGACCAAGGACCGTAGCTGGAGAGGGAGAGTACTTGGTAGTGGAGCGAGCACACACATGAGGTAGCTTGAGGAAGAGCCGTGCCACAGGCGAGTTGCAGCAGAGGTGTGTGAGGCAAGGTGAGGCAGCAGCTGGCAGGCAGGAGGGAGAGCTTGTTGGTCCTTGTCTAGGCTGGAGCAGAGTGACGCCCCGCACAGCCGGGCAGCCGTATTTGAGGCGTCCGGTAGGTGCTCGCGCAGGTGCGCCACCAGCAGGGTAGACAAGCAAAGCACGAGATGCGTTTGGGTTCATTTCACTACACTATCAATAAACGTCCTTTAAGTGGTTGTTCTACGAAAATTTGGTGCATTAAAGTGGAGTAAGTTTAATATGCGAGTAAATCCAATGTAGCAATAAATACTGTACTGGTGGTGGCGGCCTTGGGAGGAGGAGGAGAAAGCCCGAGATTCGAGTTGTAGAGCAGCCTTTGCCCCACACACATACAGAATCTGTCACTCGCAAGAGAGATTGGCGGAAACTGAGGGCTGTGGGCTGAGGCTAGTGCTGTACCCTCAGGTACCTCACACACTGGTCATGATTGCTATACAGTATTTATTGCTTCATTAGATTTACTCGTCTATTAAACCTACTCCACTTTAATGCACCAACCTTTCCTAGAACAACCACTTAAAGGACGTTCATTGATAGAACTCAATTCAGAACAAGAACATGTAAATAAACAAATATAAAACGGATCACTTGACGACAACATTGGTTGGGAGTAGCAGCAGCCACAACAATGGATGGCGCACCATACACACTACCTCTCGCTTCTCACTAAAGTGGATTTACTCCTAAACTAGCTCTGAAAAAAAAAAAAAAAAAATTATAGAGTACTTTTTGCTTAAATTGCATAATCTCTCATCTCACTTCGGCTCCGCTACAACTAGTGAGAAACCCTGTATAATAATATTATAATGTGTCAATAAAATTTTTCGAGGGCAAATGTTGATTCCTCCATATGAGGAGCGGTCACCCCGCTTCCTAAATCAGTTTGGATCAGAGCAAACTTTGTGTAGGAAGTCACCAATCTACCGTTACATTCCTTGCCACAAACTTAGAAATCTATTTTCCATTTCTTGTTACAAACTTTTGTCAATTAACTAATCAACTTGTATATTCCTTGCGAGCCTAGCACACACACTATAAACTTATCAATTTATACATTCCTTGCCAACCCACACACTATAAATTTACCTCTCTATTTTCCCTGGTTAACCCAAAATGAACACACTACTGTACGGCTACTGTTTGTCTTAATATTTCAGGAACATCCAACTTGAAACCTGTCAGAATCAACTGGATGTCATCTCCACCCAAAAGGCTGCTGCCGAAGAGAGTTATGCTCATGTAAGAGTTTGCACAGTAATATGTCGGGAAGTGTGGGTGTTGGTAAATGTATTTTACCATGGTAAAAATTTGTCTACAATGTCACCGTATTATTAAAACACTTGGCAGTTACTATATCTTCCTACTACTCTACCTTTTAGCTTTAATTTCAAGTATGTCCGTAAAAAGTCATACTAGTCATACATGCATTTGCAGACATGTGAAACAGATGCACCTGAAACAGGCCCCTCATTGAGCATAGGGTAGGATGAGACGTTGTGTGTATAGTGCATCCTATTCTATGCTTGATAATGCACCTGATTGAAGTATGTCTGTTTCATGTGTCCACAATTGTACCCTCACTCTTGATCTTGTATGTATGCCTTTGGTCCATGTTACCACTTCTGGGATGCTTCCCTATGCAGTACTGTATTCTAATAGAGTCATCTAAGTTTATCTTATCTTCGTTGATTAATTTCTTATGGGAGGTTCGTGTCTTACGCTCCATATAGTTTTCTCCAATCATTACAGTCCGTTTGGTTATTTGGTTTTCATTTTCTAGGCTTTCTTTTATGTGCATTACTTTCCTCCTCTGCCTCCTTCTTTAATTTGTGCATGCTTCCTTTTATCACCTCTGTGTGTCCAACCTAAAGATTGCATGGGCTCAGTAAACTGTAAGCTAATTATTTTCTCTCTCTTGATTTAATCTGTATCAACAATTAAGAAACGAGTTATAGATCCTTTTCTTATATAATCTCTGGACTTTACAATCATATTAGTACCAATGTTCAATTCGCAAAGTGGCATTCTCTACAAAAAATATAATCCATTATTTGCTTTCTACTTCAACAGGTGGTGAAGGAGACTAATAAAAACAAGGAGGAAATAGCTAAACTGAACAAGAAAATTACTGAGCTGAAGGTAAATTTTGTTCAGGGACCAACCAGTGGAATGGAGTCTGTTGAAATTGGAATTCTTCCCACGCCCTATTCCAGGTTCAATTAGATTCCTTCCTTGGTACAGTATTTAATCACACTCTCCCTCTTACCTACACAGAAGTTTTGGACAGTTCCCAGCAGTTCCAATTTGTATCCTGTCAGTAAACTGGAATACATTTTCATGACCAATTTCAGGCTGTGGACATTTTCACTAGCATTTACAGACTGTGATTTTGACTCGTGATAAAAACTACCATACCATAAAAACAAGACAGTACATCCAGAGTAAATGTAAGAGTTATTTGGCTCCAGCCTACTGAGTCTGAGCCCTCACGAAGCTAGAGTCGGGACGAACTTAAAATTTCAATAGGCCACAACCCCTTTCACGGCAGCACTGTGGATAACGAAACATGTTCTCGTACCTGTCTCGACGCCGCCACTTGACATGCGACCACGGCACTGATAACATCTTTTTTTTAATCCATTGAACAATAAAAGAATGTGTTAATACCTATAGTTTTGCATTTAGTTTTGTGCAATTTCTCCCTTATTGAAGTACTTGAACTCGTTAAGGACATTATTACTAGATTGACTGGCAAGTCTTGCTATACTGGCTGGTCTACCATGGGTTGGGGTATGGCTGGACAGTGGAGTGGCAGATGCCATGACCTTCCTCTCCAGCAGCCAGTAAGGCACTAGCACATGTCCTTGACTCCCCTTTGTTGCATAGGCCTGGCAGGCTGCTTGCCGTCATGCACCATTAAACATTTTTTCAAAAATAATTAAAGATACGACTAAAATGTAAAGTTTCCCAACTCTGATGTCATTATCAGTGTAATGAGTGACACATGAGAAACTGAAATATGAGTAGCTGAAAACTGTAAACTTGTGACGAAGCAAAAATTAGTAATTAGTGTACTCAAATATACTGATTAATTATCGATCATGTTACAGATACCGCTGCCAGCTGCATGAGTACAGTCTGGAGGGGGCATGGCCTATTGAGATTCTGAGTTCGTCCCGACTCTAGAGATAGGATACTGACAATGTAACACTGTATAGATAGGATGAAATAAGATAGAGAGGAGGTACACTAAGCACAATGAAAAAAGATGGAAAGAAAGGACAGCTGAAAGGAGTAACCACAAAATGCAAGCAAATATGTAAACATGACATTGTGATTACACCAATATTGTACATACATCAAACACACTAAGGAACACGAGGGAAGCAAACCCTCATCCCCATTACTGAGTGGTACAGTCACGATCAATAGTCCTGCATCAGGTGAATGAAAGTGAGCTGTTAGAGTGAACCTTATAAAACAATATTACAGAAACCAAGAGTTAGAATTTTGCATAATCTTCTGAGGCTGTTTCATTTGAAGGTGTTGCAGAACTATTGACCGTGACCTTACCGGACAACCCAACCCCCACACACACACACCAAGGATTATGACCCACACTCACCTAGATACCATTTTCAGAAAAAGGAGAACGAAGCAAACACCCTGAAGAAGTCCCTACAGAAAGCACAGGCACACGAGAAAGATTTAGAGTCCAAGCTGCAGCAGGCAGAAAAAAAACCTAAGAAAGCTATAGAAGCAAAGGGAACTAATAAAAAAGCCAAGAAAGCCCAAAAGACCAACTAAGCTGCCTTATACCCAAACTCTTGTTGATATTATCAGGCTAAACAACACAATGAATGTCCCAACAGGTCCCACATCACGTCACCAGTTCGTCGTTTAAGGGGCGTGTGATGTTGTTAAAATGTTTGAAGCTACTTATTCCTCTCATCTATATCATTATTTACATTACATATACATAAAGAATCTGTTTCAAGGCAAAGCTTGGAGAAATTTGTGGCCCTCCTATTTGCCAACACCATTGCAGCCGCCCTGACACAAAGGACCTTATTAGGCAATGAAAGTTATGGGCAAGAGATGATGACAATGTTGACAAGATATTGGGGTGCTCACTGCACACTATATAAAGACACCTTACTTGCCATCATCAGCACTTGGCATATAATGTTTGTTTACATGTCCCAGAGTTGTAAAAATATTTATTTTGGCCACTATTCGAAATCTCTATGCATGCCTTGATGATAGAGTGGTATAAACATTTTCATTTATATAAACACTGTATTTGCATACTTAACTGTAATTCAACATAGCTTCTGGCAACAAACTCGAGAGCAAAGGTTTAGTCACCATTGACAATTAATGAAAGGGGTACATCCTTGAATTAATTAATGTGCAACAATTTCTGTATGACAATCTGTGATGGTCAACAGATCATAGCATTTCAACATCATGGGGAGTAGTCAGAAGCTGCCTTGGTACAGTACCCATTATGTGAGCAAATGCAATGTTCTACAACTAAAACCTGAAAGTAATAACAAAACTCTTTCATAAAACTATTTAATCACTCCAGCACTGCACTTGCACTAGAATATTTAACACATTTTCATCACTTCACACTTTTTGCCTTAACAGTATTTGAGGAAGATGATTCTGAAACCCTGAATGATACAAATAAACCTTTTATTTATAATGTACAGAACTCAAGGAACAAACCTTCTATTAATTTTTAGGCAATTCAAACACATCATTTACTAGAACCTTAGTCTTTTTCTTTGACTTGTATGATTTTGGTCTTGCTTGCTTATCCCTGGTAAGAGGAGTATTATATTTATGTGACAATGGCTCTACACTGGAATTAAACTTGAGGTGAATGGAGTCGGTTCTGTCGTTTGATTCATTGTTTATACCTGCTGTTGATGTTTGGTTGTGGTAAGACTTACTGTTAGTGTGTGTTGTGGTGGTAACTCCAAGTGGTTCAGTCATAGTTAGACCACCACTTCCGTTGTGTGATGGTGATGATGATGGCTTGAGACATAACCAAGTGTGTGGAACCTCATAGGGAAGACGTCTGCTGGTGTCACTGTACGGTATGTGCCAGCCTTCCTCTCCTCCCTGGGCTATTGTGCCAAACTTTGCTGGAAGCTGAGGTACAGTAAAAACATATATTACAATCTTAGAGAAAACAAAATAATAAGTATCATTATTATAATGCAAGAACCTAAAGCATGGTATAAACACAGTTTGTACCTACTAATTATAAATTACTTTATAACTATAAATTATTTGCTGAACTATACATTATATGCTGATGATACCCAGTTTTATATGTCTATAAATAATGTGGTGGATGCTGAGGAAAAGTCGAGTGTTATTATGTCTGATATTAAGGATTGGGTGGACTTGAAACAACTGAAGCTAAATTCAAGTAAAACTGAGTGTTTGGTCGTTGGAAAGAAGACTAATCTTAGAAGATTAGATATCTCAAGTTTATGAGTGCATGGTAGTACGCTGGACAGAAGAAATGAAGTGAGCTAGTACTATTAGACGAAAATCTTTCTTTCGAAGCTCAAACTAATCAAGTGGTAAATATTTCTGGTTACTATTTGAGGAATATTGCTGTTGTTAGATAATTTTTAGATGAGGATAACGTGAAGATGCTTCTTCACAACTAAGCCTATGTCATAAGAAGACTGGATTATTGCAATTCCCTCTATTATTGTATGACAGACTATCGGTTAAGAAAATTGCAAAATATAATGAACAGAGCTGCAAGATTATTTAAGGGTCTTTCATCTTGTGAGAGGATAACTCCAGCACTCATTGATTTATATTGGCTACCAATAAAGGCGAGGATTGTGTAAAAGATATGTCTTCTAACATTTCGAGCCTTGAAATTTGGAAAACTAAAATATTTAAAGAATCTTTTAATAGGTTTTCAGGAAAATACCTCTATGGAAATCAGGCATAGTGATGAACAATACAGGTTAAATGAGCCGAGGAGCAATTTGACAATGGGTTTCAGAGCGTTTGAAAGGTGTGCACCAAGGCTCTTTAATGGATTGCCGTTAAATGTCCAGAGTAGTGAAAATTGCACCATTTTTAAGAAAAAACTGAAAACACATCTGCTCCCTGAGTGGTACAACATGTATGATATGAGCATTAGATGTGATTATAGTGTTTAATTATATTGAGAGAGGCCCTGCGGAGCAACATCTGCTGGTGGAGCAGGGCCTAGAATATCTTACAAACAAGTAAATAAACTGCCAAGTCAAGAGAGGCTATGGCACAAGGGAAATCATCTATATATCAAGCTCTTATGCCTTGCTTCAACCAGTAACTCTCCCCAAGGGGGTGGCCATGACAGAAAAGTCTCCAGTTATCTCTACTCCACTACTTTTTTGTCATATACAGTTTCTCTAATTAACAACATAGAACATGATAAGAAATATATCAGTATTAAATATAAAATGACTAAAAAATTATACAACAACACCTTGCTTTGGTAAAGTTGCTCCCGACCCTCACTCACCATGAGTTTTACGCGGCCTGTCTTTATCAACTCAGGGAATATCTGATGTACCCTCTGCCAGCGCCTGAAGGTCACCCTCAGTGATGTCAGCCCAAGCTTGAAGAGATGGTCACGTAGCAAGTCACTGAAAATATATGAGTAAAAGAACTGACAGTAGAAAAATATCAGTGAAATAAGCGGTGGTAATAATGTAGTCAGGAATAGATGCAGTAATGTGTATCATACTATAATATTATGCAGTATAGTCAGTGACAAGGGGTAGAGGGACCATACCGTGTAATGAACTTGGTGCCCCAGCCAGACTGAAGGGCAGCGTACAGGAAGAAACCATCATCCCTCGACCTGGAGACAAAACTCTTTTACATTACGCTCACTTTTACAACTTTATCCATCCACCACTGTTCAGAAATTAGGCCTAACTTGAAGTGAATTTTCAGTGGAGTAACAGTACAAAGTAATTTAGGGATACGTTGTCCAGTTTGACAGATTCCATTAATTTTCCACATTCACTGCACAGTTGAGCATCCATATGCATCAGAGCTTATCATACAGACAATGTTCAGGCATCATAATTACCCCAGATTTCAAGCCCTATATGTTGTGTAGAGCAGTATCACTTAGCTTGGGACTTACATATTGACTGAGAATGTCTGAAATTCATTCTAACCATTTTATTAACTACAGTAATAACATTGGTTGACAACATTACATTCTGACTGCCATAGAAAAGCAACTGCTTACGTCTCAGACGACAATTTACTTTAGGGCTACTTCTTTTTCATCCTAAAAAAGACTAATTTCAATTTATTTTGCTACAAGCAGTTTCTTGTCTTTCACTCTGAGGGAGTAATTTCCTTTGGGTGCATTGGAGGGCTACAAAATTCCTCCACACTGTGGCAGGAATCAGACTACTTCAATATATTTGTATGGTATCTTGCCATGTAGCATTATATGAAGGGCTAGGTAGACTCCAATCATCCACAGTATATGACTCCTTTCAACTGACCCACGCATTAAAAAACCATTAACAAAGGCAGCGAGGGACGTACAGGTCATTGAGTGTGAAGAGGGAGACACGTTTGCTGGCAAGGAGTGAGCGAGGAATGGAGTGTCTCATGTGCTTCCGTCCCAACACCAAAATGTGTCCCTCCTGCCTTCCACCAACCCTATCCATCACCTCCTGTATCACTTCACCCATCTGTAACATCAACCACAACACCTCACACTGTTAAACACATTATGATGGAAAACTGCACTGCACACAACAACCCTACCCATCACACACAACATTAACATACTTCAACTAAACATAGATGGCATAAACACCAAAAAACAAGAACTCACACACTTCATCATACAACATAATATACACATTGCCATCTTACAAGAAACAAAATTATGCAACACAAACAAAACACCTACATTCACCAATTTCACCACCATCAGACAAGACCGGGCCAACGGAAATGGAGGTGGACTCATCACCCTAGTCCATAAATCCCTTAATTATATAGAAACCAGTGCGGAACTCAAATCCCTCCTCCCCCACCACGACACCACCACAGAAGTTCAAAGTATCAAAGTCCGCACTGGGAAATCATCCAATATTACAATAGTTAATTTATACATCCCCCCTCAAACCAGCCCAACAGTTCCCCAAAACTTCTCCCCCCAGCTCCATCAAATCACCAACCAACCTGACCTCATCCTGGGTGGTGATTTCAATGCCAAGACGTCGGCCTGGTATGTCAACAACCCCGACACAGACAGAGGGCTTGAAATCCTTGCACAAACTGACAACCTCATTTCATTAAACAACCCACATCAACACACTCATATCCCTCATCAAGCCCTCTTCCAACCATCCTCTCCTGACATATCCTTTTGCTCTCCCAACCTCGCCCCCAGAACATCATGGAGAGTGGTCAGAACCCTCGGCTCTTACCACCTTCCAATCATAATCACCACTAAAACAAGAATCACCCTAGTTGGCCACAGACACACATACACAAATTACAAAAGTGCCAACTGGGAAGCCTTCACTATGGAAACAGAATAACACTTCGAAACACTGAACAGTACACCCATCACAAACATCAACACAGCTGTTCAAAAATTCAATACAATTATACAAAACGCAGACAAACAGCACATCCCTAGAGGTAACAGAAGAAAACACAACCCCAACTTTACAACAGAAATTCAAGACCTCATCAAACAACGTGATACACTTAAACACACATCCCCAACTCCTCTTACACAACACACAATAAACCAAATACAAGCACTAAATACACAAATAAACAACAAAATTAAAGAACAAAAAATACTTAACTGGCAAAGTTTTGTCAACACACTCAACCACACAACCAACACCAGCAAACTCTACAAAACACTAAACAGCATCACACTGTCCAACAGCAACACTACACAATCACATGCAGCCATCACAACAACAGACACTATACCCTCTAACAAACAACAAGCAAACACACTCATCCAACATTTTTCGCACGTCAGCCACCTTCACCCTCACCCTGAAGACAGACAAATCATTAGACGCAAGAGACGTTTCCCCACTGACCCAGACTATACACCATTCACAAATCATCAGACAAATCACATCAGTAACATACACCTTAAACACCTTGGACCACAAGGCATACAAGCACTCACTAACATAGCAAACTACAGCTACTCACACAACACATTACCCAACATCTGGAAACATGGAAACATCATCACCATCCCCAAACCAAACAAAGATCCCACACTACCCTCATCACCCTCCTTTGTACCCCTTCCAAAATCACTGAGCGCCTCATCATTAAACTAATCACACCACACATCCCCCTTGCATCTTCACAAAATGGCTTCAGACCGCTACACTCAACAAACACCCTTCTTACAGACCTCACACAAAGAATTTTTGATGGCATCAACTCAGATAGACCCCCACACAGAACACTCTTAGTTACATTGGACATTAGTAAAGCATTTGATGCCATCCCCCGCCACAACCTCACAAACAAAATATACAACACAAACATGCATAATAACACCAAAAGATGTCTGGCCAGCTTCTTGGGAGGAAGAATAGCCCATGTTACATTTGCTGGTCAGTCATCTAACATTAAAAACTTCACCAATGGTGTCCCCCAAGGTTCTGTACTCTCACCCACCCTTCTCAACCTATACATGCACGACATACCAACACCCCAGGCACCACAAATACACATAGCCTCCTACGCAGACGACATAACACTCACATGTACACACAGAAATGCAGACACAGCCACTCTCATCCTCCAACCCTACCTCAACACACTTAATGGCTGGTTCACCACAAACAGACTTAAAATAGCACCCACCAAGTCAACTGTCACCCTTCTCACCAACTGGAACGCAGAACACCGCTACACACCACACTTCACCATAAACAACACACCTATACCACACACACACACACCCAAAATACTTGGCATAACATACAATACATCCATGACATTCAAACAACATATTATGGCCATCAAAAACAAATGCATGCAAAGACTTAAAGCCCTCAGATCACTTGCCAGCACAACAAAGAAACCACAACCACAGTATACAAACAATATATTCGATCAGTGATGGATTATGCAAGCTCTGCCTGGGCTTCAAACCTCACTGAGACTCATCACAACACCCTTCAAACCATACAGAACAGAGCCCTAAAGATAATCACAGGCTGCACAGCTACCACACCTACAGACCACCTACACTATGAAACCAAAGTCCTCAAAATCAAGGATCACCTTGACATGAGAGGCACACAAACACTTGCTGCAGCCTCCACAAACCCACACCATCCACTACACTACATGGCACAACACCCACATATTCCAAGGAATATTAAAACAACACCCAGTACACGATACCATACACAAATACTATCATCTCTTACACCCTGTCCACCCCAAACCAATCTCCAGAAACACATCCATACTCAAATCACTCATCAATCCATCCAAACACTCAAAAACAACACTCAGCTGCATGCACGACCTCCTGACATCCACCCATCCGAATCCTCCCTTCCCTGTGAGGACAGAGTCCACCTGGCCAGGCTGCGGTGTGGCCACCACCCGGCCCTTCTGACATACCAGAAGAGGCTGGATGGAGCCATTGCAGATGCCTGTCCGGGATGCAACACAGCACCCCATTCTATTAAACACATTATTGAAGACTGCAACGCACACAACCACACTCGCCAACAACACAGCATACACTCTCTGAGGGCACTGTGGGAAAGCCCGGTTCAGGCCATGACCTTCCTCAGGAGCTCGGGGCTGCTCGGCCAGACAGCTTGAGGAACTTCTACAACAACAACCCTACCCATCACCTCCTGTGTCATCACCACCACCATCACTGTTCATTATTATTTCACTGTTTGCTATCTTGAGCATTACAAACAAGATATATGTGCCAGGTTTTTACATAGCCTTTTCCACTCTTTACTCCTGTTGTTATTTTGCTCTAAACTACAGCACCATACACCTCACTCTCACAAAAAAAACAAAATATTCAACCGTTAAACACCATATATATACATTATCAAATATATTTATTCTACTCCAATAACCAGTTGTCACATAATATGCACGAGGGCTCCATTAAAATAAACTGAAGGGCACCGATTCCTCCAAACTATTCCACGAAACAGAGATCCTCAGTAAAATTACTGTTGTTTAGCATAGATTGAGGGACTCATTAACTGATAATGTTCCCAATGTAATGAAATCCCTCAATGTCGATAGAATCCTCGTCTACGCCTCAGCCCTCTGGCACTGGGTAGGTCACCTTATTAGAGAAGTGGGCTTAGTGCTGGTTCTCAATGTAATAAATATATAAATAAATAAATAGAATAAAAAAAAATTAATATATAAATAAATAAATAAAATACAATTCACCTGAGACTTGGAGTTCCTGAGGTAGAAGATATTGAGTCCATCAATCACCGCTAGGAAGGGTTTGTTGGCCTCCACAAATTCCTGGAACCTCTCCCACTCAGCAGGGGTCGAGTTGAGGAAAATGTCCGACCGTCTCAGTACCCGGGACTCAAACTCCACCTGAACAACATCATACAATGAGTCTTCAACGGAAAATTATAATATTTTACACTAAACAGTATATAAAACTCTCTAGCAGTCACAATTTTAATGTTAGACTCTTGTTGTTAATTTGAAGAACGACTAATTCCTCCAAACTATGCCACAAAACAGATGCCCCGAGTGTTACTCACATGGAATCTGTTTCATGGCACAGTTTTGAGGAATCAGAGGCCCTTGCATTTAACATGAAGAGAGTAAGTACGCCCTAAAAACGAGAGTGACATGTTCAGTGAATGTGTCAGTGTCAGATTTCCTTAGTGACATACCTACAGACAGTGTATTCGTCACTCTCATACACAAATGGCCTGAGGTATTTTTCGTTGATTTCTGGATGTTTACCAAACTTACATCTTCTGGTGGGATCTAAATAATGTAAGTAGAAAAAATGTCTTAGGCAGTTTGTTTATGAAGGTGATGATATAATTTACCTGAAGCTGCTGGAACTCCTCAAGGCTCACTCCATTATAGGTCAGTTTGTGTTTACACGCTGGACACCGACCACTGAAAACGTATCAGTAGTTTAGTAAGTAAATTTCCACATCATTTACAAATCCATAAAAGGAGAGTACTGTACCACACTTTGACAACTATTTCACCCAAACAGCACGTATAAGGTATGGCACTTCTATAATAATAATAATAAAAACAATAATTATTCCAAACTTGTAAAGTAAATCAAATCTTGATATTACAGTTACCTCATTGGAACCTTAACAAAATGAGCAGACCATCCCAGCCTGTCTTGATAGAGCTGAGCAATGTCCTGGATGACTGGTATGGTGGGGAAGATCTGATGCATCGCCAGTGTTTGGAAGAGAGTGGTGACCCTGTCGTGTGTCTCCTGCTGATGAGAGGCGGTACGGCACTGTCTCATCCACTCCAACAGCACTCCCTCATCCGGCTCCTGCATATGACGTACATTTTGAATACCATTGATGTGTCCTTGGCTAAAAAGAATCATGTAAAGTTAAACATAATTTTAAGTTAATAGACAACAGTCCATGAATTACTTAAGACTATCAATACACTTCATTGGATCAGGATATAATGAAGACTAACTATACACCTCCTTTAATTTGTATTTACTTAAAACTATCTAATCTATGCACCTCTCCAACACTCACCTTGTCCTCACCACTCATAAGGTCGATGTGTTGCCAGCCCAAGTTATACTCGCCATTTCTAAAGGCGGCGGCAATGACTGCATTGTAACTGGCCTGACAAGGGAAGGAAAAGTGCCTGATGGTGTCCAGGTGATCCATGGCTCGCTTCCACTCATCCGTCACACTCAGGCCTATCACCACACTCTTGGTCAGTCTTGCATCCAACACCTGAAAATACAACATCGACAGTTGTATTATTAAACTTCTTTTTCAGATTGCAGACCAAACAATACTGAATAAAAGATCAAGACACCCACCTTAGACCTACTGATAAGCTGATGGTAAAGTTGTAGTACTGTTTCCTGACCACACTTGTCCACATTGAGTCCACACAGCTGTAGGTAAAAGCTCAGTGTGGCCAGGTTGGGTTCACGTTCTTGCCGCTTCAGGTACTCCATGTATGACCTCCCAAGGGGCCAACTGTTCCTCCTTAGGCACTGCAGCATCATGAGGGCATCGCAGCTCCTATCGTTCAATGCTGGGTTGGTCCGTGCCGTCAATTCCATCACATGTTGCCATTCAGAGTCTGTCAGGTCCATCTGGCTGTAGAATATGTGGGCAAGTTCCGCTTCAGCATCTTCCGCTTTTGATAAATTTTGCTCCTCATCCTCTTCCTCCTCATCTTCATCATTATCATTTTCAGAATAGTCATTGGTGCTTGTGGTTGATTTGCTTAAATTATTACACTTCGATGGTAAATATAATTTTTTTATTAGATTGTGTTTATTAGCTGCACATAGAGGAAGAGATGCATAGCATCTTTTCTGAGTACCACATTTTGACTTCACCGTCCTGACATAAGCACACTGCCATAACCTCATTGTCCTCACAGAATGAACTAACATTAAATTTCTTTTTTGAAGCCATAATAATTTTCCTCCTTGTAAACACTGGTGCAAATTCATTTGAATGATCTGAAATAAACATTATTGCATTAGTAATTATATGAGTGCGATAGATTATGAGTACCAATACTGGTTCCATCTCTTACACAACAACCATAATAATTATTGGATGCCCTTGGTGTCTGGCACATGAAAACAGGCTAATAATGGGATTTGGTAAGTAATTAGGGAGTTAATTATGGTTGTGTATTGTCCATTAGTATACTTAAACTGTAATTAGTATTCATAAGAGAAGGGATGCTGCCTAAACCTACCCTTGTCTACAACAACAACAACCTTCTAGGACGTACATGTGTGTGTCTTTTGGGACTGACACAACTTACTGAAGATAACCTAACACAAAAAGTACGCACAAGTTACAATATAAGGTTATCCATAAAACTTTTGCTACCGAATTTGGAATGAACATACCCTGACACTGAACAACTTTAATAAAACATCATCCCTGGATACATAAAAACATAAGAATTTAGGAAACTACAGATACCTTCAGAATAAGATTGAACTAACTTAGGATGAATAAAGGCCACCCCAGACCTGGAAGACCATGTAGAATGAGGGAAAAGGAAGGAGAGTTAGGACAGAAAACACGAAAGAAATAGAAGGAAAAGAGGGACAGGTGAAGAATTGATAGGGAGTGACTGAGGACTGAAGGGGCTCCCAAAACTCCCCATTCTGAATATGTAAAACTAACTTAAATACTTAATGTAATATGTCATAAAGATAGTGTTGTCAACAGGAAAACAGTTGTTATTATAATTAGATACAGTAGTCCATTCCACAACTTCATACTGGTAAAATTATTCAACATATTCCCTTCATTAAAACATTTGGTATTTATCTAGACTATTGCCATTTTGTAGCATTGTTGCCAATCCGGCTAGGTCTCAGTATTTTGCCCCGGTCAGGTCCTGGTAATTTACCACGGTTAGTTCCCGGTAGTTTGCCCAGGTTAGGTCCCGGTAGTCTGCTGCAGTCTAGGTTAGGTTAAGTAAGGTAAGGTCAGGCTAATTTCAAAATGCCCCATTTAAATATGCTCTATCTTGGAAATGGGGAATTTGTGAAGAAAATGCCATTGAAGAAAAGTTTGGTAAATATTGAATGAATTACCGTTATTGCGTACGGTTTTTCTACCTTCATTACCCACTTATTTAGACCATTCTAAGACTATTTTCTTCTATGGCATTTCCTCCGCAAATGCCCTATTTCCAAAATAGGGCATATTCAAATGGGGCACTTTGAAATTAGCCTGACCTTACCTGACCTGACCTAACCTAACCTAGACCGCATCAGACTACCGGGACCTAACCTGGGCAGACTACCGGAACCTAACCTGGGCAAAACTACCCGGAAATAATCGTGATAAAGTACAATAAATGACTTGGGCAAAATACTGGGACTCAGCCGGATCTGGCAACACTGCTGCAAAACGGTAATTCTTTCAATAAATACCAAAAGTTTCTTAGAATGGTATAAATTAGTGGGTATAGAAGGTAAAAACATCGTAATAGAAAACGGCCATAGAATAGTTAATTACCAAACATTTTGTAGTTGGTCATTGGGTCGTATGCAAGAACATTCATGGTGTTGACGATGACGTGGTACTGATACGATGGCTATATTGTTTGTCTATGGAGTCATCGTACCGGTACCACGCCAACGTATACACCACGGATATTCTTGAATACGGCCCTGTTATTTGTCTATGTAGTCGTGGTCATATCAGTACCACACCATCGTATGTACCACGAATGTTGTTGAATATGGCCCTTATACCATTGTAATGATATAACAAACTGACACACACACACACTCACCAATGCAAACTTTGTATAACCAATATAAAATATTTATATAATTATTAACAAACATAAAAATGATCATGATTAATATTAACCAACATAAAAATTATGGTAAAGGTACAGAAGTGGACCTTACTGTATAATAGATATTTTACTGTCATTACCCACTATTTTGGACCATTCTAAGACACTTTTCGGTAAATATTGAATGAATTACCGTTATTGCGTACGTTTTTTCTACCTTCATTACCCACTTATTTAGACCATTCTACGACTATTTTCGGTAAATATTGAATGAATTACCGTTATTGCGTACGATTTTTCTACCTTCATTACCCACTTATTTAGACCATTCTTCTATGGCATTTCCTCCGCAAATGCCCCATTTCCAAGATAGGGCATATTCAAATGGGGCATTTTGAAATTAGCTTGACCTTACCTGACCTGACCTAACCTAACCTAGACCGCATCAGTCTACCGGGACCTAACCTGGGCAAACTACCGGGAAATAATCGTGATAAAGTACAATAAATGACAGGAGTAAAATACTAGGACCCAGCCGGATCTGGCAACACTTCTGCAGTAAGGTCCACTTCTGTACTAATACCAAAATGATCATCATTAATACTTATATATTTATACACTATACAATACAATGAGGCAGATTTTGTGTTTTGTTTTGTTTTGGACTTGGACTGTTGGCAGTGATGCCAACTCAAATTTTTGGAATCCGCTAGACTAGTCAAGAAAATCTGCTAAATCATAGGTAAAGCTCTTCAAGATCTACTGTCGCCTACAAGTAATAACTCTGAAGAAAAATATGTACATCATAAAGCAGTTTATTATACGAAAAAAGGCAACTTGATATGTGATTTAATCGGATTTGACGTAACTTTAGGGATAACTGAAACAAATTTAAGATTTAAGATACTTTCTGATTTAAGGCTGTGTTTAAGGCATAATTGATCAAAACATCCGAAATATGAGAAGTTTGGACAGCCAATCACACGTCGTTAAAGTTAGGAGCTCTTGAACGAGCATTATTATCAAATCAACCAATCACGGACGCAGAAACAGAAACCCGCTAGGAACCAGCCTGTTGCACCGATCGAGTAGGCCTATAGTGTGTCATGCAGCAGTTTGGTGCAGTAGTTAGTGTCTTTACCACCCGCCTATTTTGTCCCTACTTTAATATCTTTCACGACACACAAACACGTCTATAACCTCATTGTGCTACATGGCCTATATTTCTAGCTCGTTAGAGTGCATTTTCTACTCGCTTTTTTTACTCAACATTTACGACGCGAAGCTAAAACAACTTTAAATTATCCTACGTAATGTTTGGGTTATCATATTTCAAAGTATATATTCATGTCACCCAAATAATTTCTCAATCTTTCCATTCTTCTTCAACCCTTCCCATTTTCTTCTAACCCTTCCCATCCTTCTTCCAACCCTTTCCATTCTTCTTCAACCCTTCCCATTTTTCTTCAACCCTTCCCATTTTCCTTTCAACTCTTCCCATTCTTCCTCCAACCCTTCCCATTCTTCCTTCAACCCTTCCCATTCTTCATCCAACCCTTCCCATTATTCCTCTAACCCTTCCCATTCTTTTTTCCAAACCTTCCCATTCTTTCTCAAACCCTTCCCATTCTCCTTCACTTTTTTACAGAGGAAGAATGGGAATAAGATAGACACAATTGAATTTTCGAAAACTCGACTTACTCTAGCTTATAATATAAAATAAAATGAAACGAGACATTGATGAGTGTGTAACCTAAGATATTTTGGTTTGTTCTCACACTATAAGGTCATAAGAGCCAAATTACACGTGTACGACTCGAAATGAGCTAATAATAACACTGAAATAATGATTCTGAGGTTTTAGCCAATCAGCGATCATTCTCTCCGGTGTGGAATCTGAGGTGAGCCAATCAAAGTGAGTTATTTTAGGCTCTAGAGTGAGTTATTTTTGGCGCGTAATATAAACTGTTATGACCCTTTTATATTGCTCTCTTGGCCTAAGGGATTCTCTATATAAGTTATCCCTTTGTGTAAGCCCCACCAATTTTACTACTTATTTAAGGGACCCTGTGATAATTATAGTTAGAAGATTTGGGGAGAAATGAGTCCTTCAAATATTACCAGGAAACACCTCCCACTATATGAAATGAGACTGTTACGTAGCATTGTCAAAAGGAAACAGCTGAAGCCTCCAATTCTCATACATACACGATCACAGAGTCCTTATTAAACCTTTCACAGACAGTTCGCTTCTAAAACACGTGTTGCTTTAAACAATGAATGCAGATTATGTGGACTTGACGAAATTATGTGTTACTATGTAGAGTTTTCCATATCAAGTGTATTGCTATGTAAAGTTTTCTGTGCAATTTATCATGTTTGTGAGTGCAACACGATCACACAAACACCAAATATTAATACAGACAGCTTGAGGGGAAATTTTGTTGTTGTTGTCTACTGTATCACTGAGGGTGTCTGTTTCGTGGCATAGTCTGGAGAAATCAGAGACCTTCCAATTTACCAACAAGAGAATAATTATCTCCTTAAGGGATTCTGTGATCGTGTATGAAACTTGGTGGCTTCTGATTCCTTTTGGCTATACCACGAAACAATTAAGCTCCTTCAATATGTATCATGGCATTGTTTGAAGGACTCACTAACCTCCAATTTTCTGACAACAGCACTGGGTTCCGTAAGGGGGTGCGGGAGTAGGGGGACAGGCTTGGGGGGGGTTTGGGGGGTGCGGGAATAGGGGGACAGGCTTGGGGTGGGTAGAAAGCCTGTCCCTTATTCCCGCACCCCCCTAACCCCCCCCCCCCAAGCCTGTCCCCCTACTTCTGCACCCCCCAAAAAAACCCTAGCCTTTCCCCCTACTTCCGCACCCCCTTAAGTAATTACAATACCATATATTCCCTGCAGGCTAATATACCAAAATAAACCTTGGTATATAGACATTGATTCTGCTCAGGTATTGTGTTGTGTGAAAAAGTTGTTGTTGTTGTTGTTGTTGTTGTTGTTGTTGTTGGTTATATTATATTGTATTGGGTGTTCAGCACTGGAGACCCTGTAGTTACTGACCATTATTCATTACCCGGACCAGAGAGAGAGAGAGAGAGAGAGAGAGAGAGAGAGAGAGAGAGAGAGAGAGAGAGAGAGAGAGACCCAAGTGTTTGTGTGTGTGTGTGATACTAAAAGTTTTCCATCATAGATTATTATTATTTATTTTTTTACATATAGTTATATGCTAAAGGGAAATAATAAGCAAAATAAGTATAGATAAATATATAATGCATACACACTCACATATAAATAAACAAACAAATAAATGAAATTGTAAACAAAGAGATACATTAATAAAAAGATATGCCAAATAAATACACACACACACACACACACACACACACACATAAACGAATGAATAAACAAAGAGATACATTGATAAAAAGGTATGCATAATAAATAATATAACACACACACACACACACACACACACACACACACACACACACACACATAGACAACTAATAAACAAAAATTATGTGGATATGAATTAAGCCACAGCAGCTACGATTTTTTTTTTCTTAGTATAGGTTCCTTCCCGACCTTGAATTCAAACACTTTTTTTTTTTTTTTTTTTTTGCAGGCACGGGAGCACTTCAAGTACACACACAACCACACAAAAACCAAAACATCACCTGGGCTCCCTCCTCCTCCTCCTCCTCTCCCTCTCCCTCCTCTGCCTCCTCCTAATCCGCCCCTCCTCCTCCTCTTCCTCCTCCTCTCCTCCCTCCTCTCCCTCCTCGTCCTCCTCCTCTGCCTCCTCCTAATCTGCCCCTCCTCCTCGTCCTCCTCCTCGTCCTCGTCCTCCTCGTCCTCCTCGTCCTCGTCCTCCTCCTCTTCCTCCTCCTCGTCCTCGTCCTCGTCCTCCTCCTCCTCCTCTGCCTCCTCCTAATCTGCCCCTCCTCCTCTTCCTCCTCCTCGTCCTCCTCCTCGTCCTCCTCGTCCTCCTCCTCCTTCTCCTCCTCGTCCTCCTCCTCGTCCTCCTCGTCCTCCTCCTCCTTCTCCTCCTCGTCCTCCTCCTCCTCCTCCTCCTCTCGTTCTTGGTGTTGGTGTGTTCCAGTTTTTGTTTCCCTGGCAGTCACCTTCACAGCCACAATATTATGGTTTGGCCAACAAGGATTAGACAAGAATTCCTCGTGTTTGTGTACAAATAGAGTGGCTCCCCCCCGCCCCCTGCCCCCCCCACCCCACCCCAGGATATGCATTAGGATGTATGGTTTGATATTATATGAAGCAAATATAATCTTACATTTAGCTGTCTTTTTCAACTTTATCATATCATATATTTAAATTAAGGCTCAGAATTCCTAGTGTTTGTGTATAAATAAACATGACATAAATACAATCTTATAATTAATTATTGTTTACTTGACCAAAGTATGCATTTAAGGACCCTGTGATCGTGTATGAGATTTGGAGGCTTCTGATTCCTCCTTACTATGCCACGAAACAAGCTCCTTCCATATAGGTGGTGTTTCGTGGAAATATTTGAAGGACTCATTTACCTCTAATTTTCTAACTACATCACAAGGGTCCTTAATCCATGGCTTAGAATTCCCTTTTCCTGTATTTGTAGATTGGACTTCCCAGAATATGTATTAAGAAGTATGGTTAATTTGTCACAGGCATAATTATTACATTCTACCTTTAACTATCAATCACTTCATCATAATATGTGTTCAAACCATGCAGGCCTGTGATGCTTAAAATTATTTATATCTGTGTATACGTGGAATGAAGCCCAGTATACACATTAGGGAAATAAACAACCTTTGATAATGTACTGTCGCGGCACATAGTCCTTGATCAGGGTGTAAGGGGAAATCTGGTCAAGGATTATGTGCCGCGACTGTACATACAAACATATCCATTCAGATTCCATTTCTATCACTGTCTGAATACTATAAAATAAACATAGCCTTCACTGTTTAATTAATAATAAGATAACATCAGCCAAGATAGTGACTATTTTCAACTAACATTCTTCTATATATTATTTATCCTGAAAATATACCTTAGAATACCAGAAGCATGATGTAACCTATATATCCAATTCATGTGTAAAGTATTTGGAAAGTATCTGTATATTATAAAGCAGGATGTCTGAAGTATGAAGTAAGTAACCTATTCTAACACAGATATACTCCAACCCAATCTATATTTGAGTACCGTATCATTATCCCAGAGGAGTAATGTGTTTATGGAGCACTAAATATTGTTTCACGTCTCTCTGTAAGTCTTGGGCCAGTGTGATGTGAGTGAGGGGGAAGAGAAGTGAGGAGGGGGAAGTGGAGAATGAGAAGGAAGGAGAGAGGGGAAGAGTAGTGAGAAGGAAGGAAAGGAGAGAGGGAGAGAGGAGTAAGAAGGAAGGAAGGAAGGAAGGGGGAAGAGAAGTGAGGAGGAGGAGAAGAAGAAGGAAGGAAAGGAGAGAGGGAGAGAGGAGTCGTGATGTGTAGGCTATACTTGTGTTGTTGTGTACAGTTGTAAATATAAATTCGCTTCTAGCCTTTATACATACATGTGTTGTCCTTAGGAGTGTCATACAGTATACTTAATTAAATGTGACGTTAACTTGCATGTGTTGCTATGTACAGTTGTAAATATTAATTCGTTTCTATTCTACGTTTTGCCTATACTTGAACATGTCTTTAATTTGTGTTGCTATGTACAGTTGAAGGGATAAATTCGCTACCATCTTACCTGTTGTCTTTGTGGGTATAGTAATCTTGGATGTAACGTTAATTTGTGTTGCTTTGTACAGTTGTCAGTATAAATTCTCATCTATCTTTGTTGCTGCCTAACCTTAACTCTGACATTTCTGGATTATTTTGTGTGATTTGTGTAAAATGTCTTGTGTATATTCATGGTTAATCCAAGTATGTAATAAAACACGTTACCGTATTTCTTTTTTTAAGGAGAAAATAATAAATGATGAAGTTTTTATTCTTTCAGCAACCATAAATCATGAACAGATGTCATCTAGTTGTGTGTGTGTGTGTGTGTGTGTGTGTGAAGGGAACCCACTCCACAAGGCCAACTCAATATATCGCAAGCATACACAACATGATAATTTCTGCCAGTGCTAAATAAATCACACACACACACACACACACACACACACACACACACACACACACACACACATGATAACTTCTGTCAGTGCTAAATATATTACACACACACACGCCTAGATGACACTAGATGAATTACACTCACATACTCTTTCGTTCGATTTCTGGTAAACACAAATGTTTTTCAGTGCTTTGTTCTTCTGTCAACATAAAAGTTCTCTCATTCTTCGTTAATCGTTCAACACAAACGTTCCTTCATTCTTCATTCTCTTATTAACACAAACGTTCCTTCATTCTTCATTTTCTTATCAACACAAACGTTCCTTTCTATTTCCTTCTCTCATAACACAAACATTCCTTTATAGTTCCTTCTGTTATCAACACAAACGTTCCTTTATAGTTCCTTCTTTTATCAACACAAACGTTCCTTTATAGTTCCTTCTGTTATCAACACAAACATTCCTTTATATTTCCTTCTTTTATCAACACAAACGTTCCTTTATATTTCCTTCTCTTATTAACACAAACGTTCCTTCATTCTTCATTTTATTATTAACACAAACGTTCTTTTATATTTCCTCATTCTTCATTGTCATATCAACAAACAAAGTATCCTCAACCCTTCGCTCTTCCTTCAACATATTTCTTCTTTCTCTTATGAACACACATATTCCACAGTCTCTTGTTTCATTTTTTATCCAGCACAAAGATCATTATTTCCTTCGTCTTCCGTCCAACACAAAGTTTTTCAGTCCTTCGTCCTCTGTCCATCACAAAGTTTCTTCAGTTCTACGTCCTCTTACTAACACAACATTATCTCCATCTTTCTCCATTCAACACAATTTTCTTCATTTCTTCGTTCGCATCCAACACCAAGATTCCTCAGGACCGATTCCACAGTGGCTTTGGTTTGTTATGATCCTCCCGAACCACTTTTGTCAGTTTTAATTATAACCAACAAACTCAGTATCCATATTCACAAAGTAGTTTCATATTGGAGTCCTCAAATTCATCAAATAATTCACCCATGAGTCATATGAACAGTTCAGTTTCTTTCGTTATGGTGCTTGCAAACCAAAACAAACCACTGTGGAATCTACACTAAGTTCTTTGTTCGTTCTCCGTTCTTCCTTCCTACATCCTTTGATCAACACAACAACATTATTTCCGTCGTCAAGATCGCCGTCAAAGGAGTGAGAACAGAAAGAAACCTTCATAATAATTTCTCGGGAACAAGCATGTGTGACTAGAGGACTGAGATTGAAAGACTGAGAACGAAGGAAAACGTGTTGGTATGAGTGAACCTAAAACATCAAATAAAATCCTCCAAAATTGTCTAAATTCTTTCCTCTTTGGTTTGACGAATGAAGGACCAAAGGGCTTAATTAAGAACCTATTAACGACATGACTTTGCGATATCCAATAATTCCAAAGTGTCCTCCGACGAGGAAGAGACACATAGTCTGTATAAATTAGTACGAGGAGCCATTATGCCCTCAACAAGTACCATCTGGAGACACCCAGCCAACAGCACGCTGAAGAGAGAGAGAGAGAGAGAGAGAGAGAGAGAGAGAGAGAGAGTGTGTGTGTGTGTGGTGCAGTTAATTTCCCAAAGACACTCTAATTCCTGGTGATGTTTAGTGGGCCAGGACGCGACCCTCTCTGCTTCCCACCAGATGTTATGTCGTGGAGTAACATGGGGTTCCAACTGGTGTGAACTCGACCCTCTCTCCGTCCGCCTCTTCAGTTGGGTCTTGGGTGATCTCTTTTTCTTTCTAACTTTCCTCGTTCCAGTTGGGTTTTGGGGTGATAGATGCTGTAAAATTGGTGTGATGGAAACTCTCTTTCTGTGTGTGTGTGTGTGTTTTTCCACCTGTTTGGTTTTGCAGAGGCTGGTGATCAAATTAGTTTGAACTCAACCTTCCCTCTCTTTGGCTGATTTTTGCGGCGGTAGAAACTGTAAGATTGGTGTGTTGGGAACGCTTTTTCTCTCTCTCTCTCTGTTTCCCTCCAGTTGTTGAATCTTGTAGAAATGGGCGATCAAATTGTGTGTCCCCCAGCTTCCCTCTCTTCAGTTTGGCTTTGGGGTGGCAGGAGCTATGACTGGCGTGAACTTGACTCTCCTCTCGTCTCTTCTTCTAGCAGGGTCGTATCGTTGAGAGGGATGAAGTCCAACTGATTTGGACTCGACCCTCTGTCAGTCTGTCCCTGCAGCTGAAGAGGCAGACAGAGGTGTGGTTTGTGGTAGGAGTTGCCTTTCCTCCTCCACCACCACACCTTCTGGCCTTCGTCATCTCCAAATATATGAAGTGGAAAGTGGTTGTACCGGTCCGTCCTTCCCGACCAGGTCCCGTCCCGACCCGGCCCATTCTGTGCTTGTGGAATTATAGAAAGGAAGGTCACACGTGAGGAGCTTGGGGAGGCAGCTGTGCAGTTGACCTCAGGACTCTAACTCCTAACATTCGATGCACACTGGGTGAAATAGCGAAGAGAGGCAATAGGAAGAACATCTAAAATAGCTTCTATTGCGTTGTATATTTTGCTTCATTATATAACACAGACAACGATAACATTTCAAGTAATTACTTTTCAAAACAGTGTTGCAATATTATGAAACTTATATTATCCTACTCATATAAAAGATAATTTATCTTGTCATCAATAACATTACTTGATGAAAAATGAACGAGCACCATTTCTATATATCCATTTACCAGGTTCATAATGCAGTAGTAAATAAGACAATGTCCATACAAGGTAAAAATATATAAGAGTGTAGGGATGACAAGCTCTCTGGTTGGCTGAGCATCAAACAAATCATCGTGTGTATAAACATCTGATTAGTTGAAACTTTGGCCTGGTTCATTTCATTACTTCATTGTTGTTTACTAGAATAATAAGAGTTCTGTGCCTATGACTAGTATGAGTTCTATTCCAGTGACTTACAAAATGTGACCTTGCAGTAGACATATTGCAGATTGATAGAATATTGGACGGGGAAGGCGAAGGGACACAGAGCAAGACAGGAATTTTGACTGTGACTGTCTGGTGAAACGGCAGGACAAGGCAGGACTTTTGACCCTGACAGTAAGGTGAAACAGAACGAGATCACCCGTGACGGCCAAGGTTGTGTTCAGGCGACCTTCAGACTTAAGCTAAGGTTGTCGGGCTGAAAAGACCTTGACAAGTGGAGAGGCAGGCAGGCAAGGAGGCAAGGAGGGAGGGAGCGAGGGTGGGAAGGAGAGGGAGCGAGGGTGGGAAGGAGAGGGAGCGAGGGTGGGAGGGAGTTAGAGAGGGAGGTAAGGAGGGAAAAAAGTGAATACTGGACTGGATTCTCCTATACCTGGTATTATGGATGAGAGAGGAGTGGGAGGAGGAAGAGAGGCGAAAGAGGAAGGGTAGAGAAAAGGGAAATATAGAGAAGGACTGGGTGACAGAAAAGGAGGAGGAAAATGAGAGAAGGAAAAGGAGGAGGGGAAAGTTGGTAAAGCAGGTGGAGTTACAGAAGGTAAACAGGAAAGAAAAGGGTGAAGGAAGGAGTAGGAAAGAAGGAGTAAGTTGAAGAAGGAGAGCATATACTACAAAGAGGAAGGAAGAGAGATGGAAAGATGTTTGTTGTGTGTATTGACTACTTAATTGCCTTCCTGGGGAGTCCTGCCTGCATCTTTTGTGTGTGTGTGTGTGAGTGTGTGTGTGTGTGTGTGTGTGTGTGTGTGTGTGTGTTATAATCGTATTTGAATTATGTATGTCATCTGTGTAAAATCATCTGTGTAAATTGTGGTCAGTAAGAAGCGATCTCTTTTTATTAATCTATCTATCTATCTATCTATCTATCTATCTATCTATCTATCTATCTATCTATTCCGTGAGGAGAGGAACAAAGAGGGAAACTGGAATAAGTAAAGGAATGAAAGAATGAATAACAAAGAAGAAGGGGATGAGTATGGGTAGGCAAGAATATGGGATAGGGAGGGAAGGGCAAAGGATAGGAATGAAGGAGGATTGGAGAGATGGAGGAAGGAAATTTCAAGGAATAAAAGGTAAGAAGGAAGGAGGGAGAGACAGAGGGAATGGCAAAGGGTAGAAGGAAGGAGAGAGCGAGAGAGAAAGGGATGGATAATGGGTAGGAAGGAAGGAGAGAGCGAGAGAGGAAGGGAGTGATAATGGGTAGGAAGGAAGGAGAATTGGAGGGAGGAAGGAATGGGGAATGGAGGGTAAGGAGAGAGGGAGGGGTGACGGGTAGAGACAAGATGCAGGCACGAGGCAAGGCAGCAGACAAGGGCAGGCAGGATAATAATATATGTGTGTAAAAAGGGAAAGACAGGACCACTTCCCACCTACCTCCCCTTACCAGCCCTAGCTTACCACACCTCCACAACACAACATTAATTAAAGACCACACCCTACAACACCACACCCTTCCAGACCACACCCTACTCTCATCACACCCTTCCATACCACACCCCACTACACCACACCCTTCCATACCACACCCTACTACACCACACCCTTCCATACCACACCCTACTCTCATCACACCCTTCTATTTCACACCCCACTACACCACACCCTTCCATACCACACCCCACTACACCACACCATATCTAAATTTACCACATGCCACCATACCACACCTCACCCCCTACCACTTAATACCATGCTACATCACACCACACCACACCCTACCACAACCTTCCATACCACACCACTCTACACCACACCATATCTAAATTCACCCTACCACTTAATATCATACTACAACACACCACACTACACCTTACCACACCCTTCTATACCACACCTCACCCAACCACTTAATACCATGCTACACCAAACCGCACCATACCACACCACACCTCTTTACACCACACCACGCCACTTTCTACCAGTAGTTTTTCACGTGTTTCTAAAAAAAAAAAAAAAAAAAAAAAAAAAAAAAAAAAAAAAAAAAATCCCCCTTTGATTAATTGATTCCCAAGTAGTATCATAAGACCAACCAGTCATGAGGAGCAGTATATGGCGACAAGAAGAAGAAGGCAAGGTGTGGCTAGTGATTAGGCAAGCAAGTATACAAGTAAGAAGTTGGTGGAAATTCGGCAACTTTTTCCATATATTCACACACACACAAACACACTCCCTCTCTCTCTCTCTCTATCTTTCTTTCTTTCTCTCTCTCTCTCTCTCTCTCTCTCACACACACAAACACCCACTCTCTCTCTCTCTCTCTCTCTCTCTCTCTCTCTCTCTCTCTCTCTCTCTCTCTCTCTCTCTCTCTCTCTCTCTCTCTCTCTCTCTCTCTCTCTCTCTCATACACACACATATAAACACACACACACACACACACACAAATTCAATAGGAATATAAATAATCAAGTTAATATATCCTATAAGGCAACCAATTCCCTTCAAGTCTCATTGTTTTTCAAAGTGTTGGTTTAATTTGTTTCTGTGTTGTGGTTAGTGTTGTTGTTGTTGTTAGTTAATATGGTGGTAGGTGTGGTGGTGGTGGTTGTGGTAGTGGTGGTTGTGGTGATAGTTGTGGAGTTGGGGGTTATTGTCGTAGTTAAAGTCAGTGGTGGTGGTGGTAAGTTGTGATGGTAGTTGTGGTGGTGATGGTTAGGGTTATGTACTGTAGATAGTGCTAGTGGTTGTGGTGATAGATGTGGTTGTGGTGGTTGTAGGAGTAGTAAGTTGCACTGGTTGTATTGGTAGTTGTGGTAGTGGTGGTTGTAGTAGTTGTTAGTTGCAGTGGTTGTGTTGGTAGTTGTGGTATTGGTGGTTGTAGTAGTTGTTAGTTGCAGTAGTTGTAGTGATAATTGTAGTGATAGTTGTGGTAGTGGTGGCTGTATCTAGTTAGTTGCAGTAGTTGTAGTGATAGTTATGTTAGTAGTTATGGTGATGGTGTTATTGACGTACAGTAGTTAGTATAACAGAGAGGAAAGGTTAACTAAAGTGTACAGTATATATACAGAGAGGCTGCATGGAGGAGAAGGAAACACTCTGGATAACCTTCATTGCTTTCCAGGTTTGTTGACAGCATTCCCGGGGAGTCCTGATTGGATATGTGTTTGTCTCAGGTGTGTGTGTGTGTGTATGTGTGTGTGTGTGTGTGTGTGTGTGTGTGTATGCTTAAGATGCTTGTGTATTTGTATGTGTGTCTGTGTCTGCTTTCCTGACGTGTGTGTGTGTGTGTGTGTGTGTGTGTGTGTGTGTGTGTGTGTTCCTGAGAACCAAGTGAACAATACATACATCAAGCCTTCCTAACTCCAATAAAGGTCTGAAGGAGTAAAGATAATTTTGTTGTGGTTATGTTGTTGTTGTTGTTGTTGTTGTTGTTGTAGGTGTGGCAGCTGTTTCTGTAGAAGGACCAGTGTTGTTTACTATTTTTTTTGTGATTATTGTTGTTGTTGTCCTTATAAGTGTAGTGAGTGTTGTTGTCAATAGTGTTTGTGTAGTTCTGTTAATGTCATTTAAATATATATTATGTAATTATTTTTGGTTAATTGGAATTAAGAAAAAGTGATATTTGTTATGTTAATTTGTGATTTATTGCATTAATGATATACTTTTATATCAATTTATTTGTCAAATGATTAATGTATAATAATATCAAAGAGAGCATAAATATATCAAAGAGAACATTATATTAACAAAGTAGTTTTATAGTCTATATAGGTTTATATTTCTATAATAAATAAATCTTTACTTAAGGGGGTAATTCTTTTTTGGTACTTTGGAATGCCTTGATTCCTCCAAAGTATGCCGGGAAACAGGACCAGAATAGCAAAAGTAATGGTGTTCTGTTGCTTGGAATAGTTTGGAGGATTCAGTTGCTCCAGAATTACCAATACAAAACTTCCCCCTTAAATCTCACTAGTATATATTTTTTTCCAGCAAGGTTAAAGATTTAAAAGGAAGGGTATATAATGATAATATAAATGTTCGCCACTATTTATCAAGGCCTGTACTTGTATCTGTCAGAGGGTCAAATCTTTCCCGTTGCTTCCCATCGTGGTTAGCATTTGGTATCTGTGTTTATGTACTGGCATCACTGAAGACTATATTTAGGATTATTTTATTGTATATTATCTATTATTTCCTTTGTATTTCTTTTCTACCTTCTCCCATGACAGGTTACAGTATGATACTAATTTATGGTAGTGGTGGTTGTGGTGATGAAGGTGTTGTTATGGTGGTTGTGGTGATAGTGATATATTGATGTGGGTATGGTGTTGTAGTTGTAGGAGAGAGAGAGAGAGAGAGAGAGAGAGAGAGAGAGAGAGAGAGAGCGAGAGAGAGAGAGAGGAAAGGTGAGAGGAAGACTAGAGGAAAGCCAAACAAACCAGTACCCTTTACTACAACACCTCCATCCTTATAATATACTGGTTTTTGAGTAGTGTCTATTTACATTGGCTAACACCTTCATCTATGTATGTATGTATGTATATATGTATGTATATATGTATATATGTATATTATGTATGCACCCCTCCACTATACCCCATCCCTCACTCTCTACCAATTGTTGTATGGTTTTGTACACCTTCTACATGTTTTACACCTCACTACTTGTTATAGTCCATCACCTTCCTGTTGTACCACTCACTATATTCTGTTTGTATCCCCCTCACCTCCTGTTATACCCCCTATACCTGTTACCCCTCCCACTACCTGTTGTACCACTCACTATCTTCTGTTTGTATCCCCCTCACCTCCTGTTATACCCTCTCTATATATACCTGTTACTCCCTCTACCTGTTGTACCCCTACTGCCTGTTTAGCCCCCCACTTCCTGTTACACCTTTCGATTATCTCCGTTTGTATTCCTCTCTACCTGTTTTAGCCACCCACGTCCTCCTGTTTCATCCCTTATTAATTATTGTTATAAGGAAGGAAAAGAAGAGGGAGAAAAAGCAGGAAGGAAATGAGTTGAAAGAAAGGACAGTTGAAGAATTGAAAGGGAGGGATTCTGAATATTGAAATAGGGGAAGTAGGAATAGAAAGTATAGAAGAGGACACAGATGGAAAGGGAAGAAATGAGGGGCTGGAAGAGAATAAGAAGTGAAGGAAAAAGAATAAGTGGAGGGAAAATTGTAAAATGAGTGAAGGAAGCAAAGAGAAGGCAATCGAGGGGAGGGAAAACTCCAGAACAATGACATTTAACAATTAATTATTCTCTTACTTTAATACACCTTTCCTTTTCTCAAATATTTTTTGTGATATCATTTGTCACAGAATCATTAAGAAATTAATTTGTTTTGTGGAGTGGATTTGAAGGCAACTGATCCCTCCAAACTATTCCAGGAAAGAGAGATTGATGGATTTTTATTAATCAATTGATAATAGGCGCCACAACAGCGAGGTTATATGGCGCCCGAGTAAAAAGATAATTGAGTGGTGGGACAGTAAGCACAAAAGGTAACCAAAGAAGAAAAGGAACAGTTGGAGAAGTAAAAGCCCCTTCCTTTTAGTCGCCTTTTACGACAAGCAGGGATAATGGGGAGGTATTCGTAGCCCCTTGGAAACAGACAACAACAATATACAAATAGACTTTAATAGAGAATCTGTTTTGTAACATTATTTGGAGGATAAGTTAGACTCCAATTATTATATTTCCACACCCAATGACCCCTCGAAGGAAACCTACAACAGACAGACACTCACTCGAATACTTGCTTACATACAGGGGTAGTATGTACAGTGCTGGTAAATCTGGAAGCACCTGCTGATTCCTCCAAACTAATCCAAGCAACAGATCACCATTATATTTATCGATCTGGTCCTGTTTTCTGGCTAATTTTTGAGGAATCGAGGCGCTCCAACGTACCTAAAGTGTATTATGCCTTTCAATACTAAGTACCTGCTTCCTGATCTACCTTGAAAAACGTTAATAGGAGAACCTGAAATATACTGTGAGGGAATAAACACATCAGTCTGTTAATCAGTCAGTCCCGTTTCATTTGTCTTGTTAGTAAGGTGATATCTCAACTGTTAGGTAGTCAGAAAGGCAGTTAGATAGTTAGTTAGAATAGTTAGTTAGTTTTTTGTTAGTTTGTTAGTTGGTTGGTATGCCTGTCTGTCTGTCTGTCTACCTACTTACTTACCTACCTACCCATCTTTCTATCTGTCTATCTGTCTGTCAATGTATGTACCTTTCTTTCTACTGATATCTCTGTCTGTCAATTAATCTATCCACACACACACACACACACACACACACACACACACACACACACACAGAGAGAGAGAGAGAGAGAGAGAGAGAGAGAGAGAGAGAGAGAGAGAGAGAGAGAGAGCTGTTTCCCTATAATCTAGTAAAGTCTGCCATTCTATTAATCTAAATACGGTAATAATAATGTCTTGTGTCTAATCACTCACATTGCATGCAAATACAAGGTGAACTGCTTCTAATTTCATCATATATACTGGGTTTCTACTGCACACACACACACACACACAAACACACACACACACACACATGCAATCATATATTTAATTGCACACACATATACAAACATACAGTACAGTATACATACACACAAAAATCATACACTTGATTATTTTGCATACATACACACAATCATTATTATGCTTAATGGACACATGTATACATATATATACATTGTGAATTTTATAATAACATTGATACATAATAATTACAATATTCCTATACATGACAAATATACGATTGCTCCACAGACTGTATACAAGAAGCCATCGTATCGTAGTGCATGACAAGGAAGGAGACAGAGAGGAGAAACAAAGAGGAGAGACAGTAAACACGAGGGGAAAAGAAGGAAAGAAGGGAGAGTGAAAGGGAGGAGGTAAGGGAAGGAATGGGTTGGGTCAGTAGATACAAAATGAAGGATGTTTTAGACGAAGAAGAGACAGTAAGCACGAATGAAATAGAAGGAAAGGATGGACAGTGGAACAGAGGAAAGGGAGGGAATGTCTAGGTTCATGCAGTAGATACGAAATGAAGATGTTTTAGACAGAGAAGAAACAGTAAGCACGAAGGAAAAAAGGGAAGGAGGGACAGCAGAAGAGAGGAAAGGGAGGGATTGTCTCGGGTCAGAAGGTGTATCATTAATTATACTGTAAAATGAAGGATGTTAGAGACAGAAAAGAGAGCACACACAAAGGAATAAATAAGGGAAGGAAGGACAGTAGACGAGAGGTAAAGGAAGAAATGGTTCGGGTCAGAATGAAGTACGAATATAGATACAGTAAAGTATAATGAAGACACACGGGAGACAGAGAGGAAAGAACAAACAAGAAGGGAAAAAAGGAAAGGTAGGACTGATGGAGAGAGGAAAAGGAAGGGAATGGTTGGGGTCAGGTGTGTACAGTAGGTGGGTGTGTATAATGAAGGTGTAGGAGGGAAGGGAGAGTGGCATATGAAGGAGCTGGAGAGAAGGGGGTGATAAATGAGTAAGGTATAGGTGTTTGGTGTCTGAGTGGAAGTGGGGGTTAGGGTGTGTTACCTTGACTTGAGGGTCGAGTGTCCAGTAGCACCACCTGTTGTTAGCCACCACCCCCCCACCTCTCTCTCCATAAACCACTCTTCTTCTCCACTCCTCCCAAAAATCCTTCTCCCTACCTAAGCCCCTCTTCCCCCACTCCAATTTCCACCATTTCCCCCTTTCTTTTAAGTTCCTTCCCTCTTTCCCCAACCCCCCTCCTCCTCCTTTAACCCCTCTTCCCAATCTCCTCTTTCGTATACCCTTTTTTCTTCCTCCCCAACCCCCTCCCCCCTCCCCTCTCCCCCACCGCTAGACAAGACAGGACGGGGGCGTATCTCCCCTTTACATCTGATATGAGACAACTGGGGGGGGGGGGTAACGGAAGAGAGGGAGAGAAGGGAGAGAGAAGTGGATATAGATTATATATTATATAAACTCTCACTTGATCCAGACATCTGTAATTTCACGCCTTTTATCATTGTCTGCTTCTGTAACCTTCGATGTATTGATAAGAATACACTACAGTCCTTGTCTAAAGTTGTGTGTCTCCTCTCTAGTATTATTATTATTATTATCATTATTGTTATCATTATTAATATCATTATCATTATTATTATTATTAATATTATTATTATTATTATTATTATTATTATCATCATTATTATTATTATCATCATCATCATTATTATTATTTTAGCTATTATTTTCGTGGTTTACAGTTAGACAAAAGAAACACTCGCATCAACATTCTTCTCCTAGTTTACCATCACACCAAAGAGGCAACACAACATTACAACGCAACTGTAGATAGATTCTTATGTGAGAAGTAAAGAAAATTGCTTCTCATTCACTATTATAGACTATAATATCATACTAAATAGGAAATTGTTATTACACTGCCATCGTGATCACTCCTTACATTGTTGGCGCCAAAGTAAATATTATAAACTTTAGGCACGTCGGCAAATAATATTATAAACTTAATAGGCACGTCAAATATTTGTACTGTTACATCAAGTAAATAGTACCATTATATATCTATACTTATGTCTATATTTATTATTTATTAAGTAAATAGAATTACTAGACTAGATTATATTTATTAAACTCTCTATATTCACTAGACTCTGTGTTATTTACTTTTATTTCTATCAATAATCATAGTGTGACATCAAAAATAATATAGTCCTTTGTCCCTTGGAACATATGCAGTGCGACTCCAATATAGACAATACATGCATAATAATTTTCCCGGGGATCGAGCCGAGGTGTGCAGCAAAGTTAATTATTCTACATATAAGAAGGGCAACTTTCCTATCCCGTCCCCACAAAAGAAAAGCAATTGAAAAACTGGAAGTCCCGCTGGCTGGTGTTGGCTGCGGCCTTGATGGGAAGTGACAAGGAATGGCCCGGCTGTTGGTTTGGTCAGTCGTGGAGGGAAGGTGGTAGCTCCTGCACACACATACAGACACATCACTACACATATATTATACTCTACACTCATTTTCATCAACAACAACAACAACAACAACACATACAGCCACGCCCTTCTCACCTCACCTCGCCACACCACCACTCAACTTAACCAACTTGTCGCCTTCCCGAGTCCCAGACCGTCCTTGCTTCCTGCCTTGGCCAAGCTAGAGAGAGAGAGAGTGAGTGTACTGACTGTATCCACGACTCCTAATATTCAGCAACAAGAACGACGAAGCTTACTTATACCACCGTCCGTCTCTCCTCTCTCCGTTCTACTCGGCGCAGGCAACGAAACAACTACTTAAGGTATTATACACACACATGACGGAAGGCGATTGTTTTGGTGCAAGTTGGGTTGTGGGATCCTTAGATTATATACAGTATATGTAGTATCTATTTATTATTGTATACGACTGTGATCATGTATACTAGATTTGAATTGCATACAGTCACGAACAAATGTAAGGTGTACTTGATGAACCCCGTAGCCTACACGATGTATTATACTAAACTGTACAACTGCTGTTCAACTTTAACGTTCACTGGATAGCAAATTATCTACTTACGTTTAGTTTAGTGAAGCCTATTATTATTATATTTCATAATTAATTAAAGAACACAGTCAAAATCATGTGCCTTTGTGGCTTTAGAGGATGCACTCTTGTAGTTAAATTAGAGTGCTACTAATTACTCCAATCTATGCTACAAAACAGGACCATTATTGTATATTTGTATCTTGATGTATTGGTCTGCTTCTCCTTCCATAGGTTTGGAAGAATCAGTCATTATTATTTTACCACAAAAGAAGATTCCCTTATAATAACATGATAATATTCAGCTCTTGCTCCACAAAATAAAAAATAAATATGATAAGTAAACACAAAATGAGATAACACTTACGAAAATTATACGTGGTTTAGGTAATTTGCCATAATTGTACTGCAGGAGTAAATAAAAAGCTGCTATATTCATGACCAAAGTGACGAGGTAATATTGAGGTAAAGTGAACGGGTGATATTATAATTGTGGGTGCAATATTCTCTGCCTTATAATTTTGACAGTAATGGTATCGGTGTGAGGAGAATGTAAGTACGTGTATGATAATGTTACCCACAATATCTTTATGCTTCACTACACATTCTCTCTAACTAGCACACACACACTCTCTCTCTTTCTCTCTCTTACTTACACACACACACACACACTCGGCCTCCTCTTTTTCTCCCACACACACTTTCCCTCCTCTCTCACTCCACTTCCTCCTCCTCCTCTCTCTCTTTTTGCCTCTCTCTTTCTTTACTTTCCTTTCTCTCATTCCACCTTTCTCTCTCTTCATCGAACTCTCATTCCACCTCCTCCATTCTTATTCTATTTCCTCTTTCACTCCACTTAATCTCTCAAACCTCCTTAATCTCTCCACCTACTCCTCCTCCTATTCCCTCAAACATTTCAAACTCCTACCTCGCTCCAGACCTCCTTATCACATATAGGAAATAAAGTGAAGATCAAGGAGAGGTAAGAGTGATGCAGAGTAAGGGAGACAAGAAAGACACAAGGATAAACAGGGTGACAGGGTATAGCTGAAAGAAGCAAAAGGTAATGTGACAGGAAGATCTAGGAAGGTAAGTAAGAATCAAGGAAGGACAGGGTGACAGGGTATAGCAGAAAGAAGCAAAATGTAATGAATATGACAGGTATAGGAAAGGTATAAGTAAGAATCAAGGAGGGACAAGGTGACAAAGTATAGCAGAAAGAAGCAAAAGGTACTATAATGTGACAGGAAGAGGAAATGTAAGTAACAATCTAGGAGGGACAGGGTGACAGAATTACCGAGAGCAGTATAAGTAAATATAAACAAAGTGATCTGATACAGAGACAAACGATAGTCAAGAACAGACAAACAGGGTGACACCAGCAAAAACAATAATATGATATGTGTTGCAGGAAGAGGCTCAGGGTTGGAAAAGACGTAACATAATAACATTGTAAACACACGAGGCGGGAGGTGAGTACTGCATGGCCAGGTGGATCTTGTATGAATGATCTCTGACCTTTGATACACCACACGTCACACAACTTGCATTAAGGACCCTGTGATCGTGGATGAAAATTGAATGCTTCTGATTCCTCCTATCTATATCACGAAACAAGCTCCTTTCCTATAGGTGGTGTTTCGCGGTACTAATTGAAGGACTCATTTACCTCCAATTTTCTAACTACATCACAGGGTCTCTTCTTAAGACTCGGTGCAAATAGTGATGTATGTATGTACTGTAATTGTAACTTATTATAAACAACTACAAAGATATTTGCTTATGGTAGTGCAAGTAATAATTATATATCTATTTGTAACTTATCAAAATTATTCGCATTTGGTTACCATAATCCATTTAGCACAAGACAAAACACCAATTGATTTACTGTTGTTCTTTGTGCCTTCATAATAAACACAACTCATAATGATATATATTGTTTCCACCATTCATCAAACTTGGTCATCACAGTCCATTCAACACGAAACCAAAACAAGAATAGATTTGGTCGCTGGTATTTTTATCTTCCCTGTATAACGGTACGAGACTGACTGAGTTAATCCTGACCTTCAGACGCCACAGCAAAACACAGTATCCTATAGCTAGAGATTCCTACATGGTGTGAGGGAGAGGAGGAGGAGGGGTGGGATTGTGAGAGGTTTGAATGGGGTGTGGTTGGGTGTGGTGTAGTGGGGTAGGTTGGGCTTTCTGAGGACCTTGACATTGAAGCTAATACCCTCCCTCCCTCCTCATCCTCATCCTCTCCTCCGCCCCCTTACCATCTCTCTCTCTCTCTCTCTCTCTCTCTCTCTCTCTCTCTCTCTCTCTCTCTCTCTCTCTCTCTCTCTCTTACACATGTCAACCTTACATTCAACCTGACACATTCATCCATATTTCATGGTTGTGTTTCATACGTTTCAGGTACAATGTTGACTTGGAAGGTGATGTTGATGACAGTGGTGGTGATGGCTATGGTTGGGTTGGGTGTTGCTGCACCATCCACCAGGTCAAGACGAGGGTCTGATGATGACATGGATGTAGCCGTGGGTCCCAGCCTACAGGACATTACACACGTCTCATCGTCACAGTCTACTGGAGTACCTTTGGTCTCTATTCCACCAACACAAGATAAATATGTTTCTGCTGCTTCAACTGCTTCTGCTGCCTTAGCTGCTGCTCCAGACCCTGCTCCAGCCCCTGCCCCTGCCCCTGCCCCTGCTCCTGTACCTGCCCCAGCCCCTGCCCCAGCCCCTGTAGCTGCTCCAGCCCCAGCCCCTGCCCCAGCCCCTGCCCCAGCCCCTGCTCCTGCCCCAGCCCCAGCTCCTGCCCCTGCCCCAGCCCCAGCCCCTGTCCCAGCCCCTGTCCCAGTCCCTGCCCCAGTCCCAGCCCCTGCCCCAGTCCCAGCCCCTGCCCCAGTCCCAGCCCCTGCCCCAGCCCCTGCCCCAGTCCCAGCCCCTGCCCCAGCCCCTGCCCCAGTCCCAGCCCCTGTAGCTGCCCCAGCCCCAGCTCCTGCCCCAGCTCCAGCCCCTGCCCCAGCCCCTGTCCCAGCCCCTGTCCCAGCCCCTGCCCCAGTTCCAGCCCCTGCCCCAGCCCCTGCCCCTGTCCCAGCCCCTGCCCCAGCCCCTGCCCCAGTTCCAGCCCCTGCCCCAGCCCCTGCCCCAGTCCCAGCCCCTGTAGCTGCCCCAGCCCCAGTCCCAGCCCCTGCCCCAGTCCCAGCCCCTGCCCCAGCCCCTGCCCCAGTCCCAGCCCCTGCCCCAGTCCCTGCCCCAGCTCCTGCCCCTGTTGCTGCCCCTGTTCCAGCCCCTGCCCCAGCTGCTGTTACTGCTCCTATTCCTGCTGCAGCACCAGTTCCAAGTATTAACCCTGTACCTGTTCCCATATCACCTGCCCTTCGTAGTGCTCTTCCTGTCACTGGCCTTGGACCACTACCAGCTGCTGTCCCTGCCCCTACCCTTGCTGCTGCCCCTGTCCCAGGCCCTGTCCCTGGACCATTCCTGGCTACTGCCCCTGTCCCAGGCCCTGTCCCTGGACCACTCCCATTGTCTGGTCTAGGCCCTGCTCTAACCCCTGCCACAAGCCCTGTCCCTGGACCACTTCCTGTTACTGGCCTTGCCCCTGCTCTTGCCCCTGTCCCTGGCCTTGGACCACTTCCTGTTGCTGCTGCCCTTGGTGTTGCCCCTGAACCTGAACCTCTACCAGCAGCAATCGGAAACCCTGCCCCTACCCCTGCCCTTACACCTGCCTCCCCTGCTGCCCTTACATCTGTCCCTGAAGTGGAAACAACAAGTGATGATGACCATTACGACCATCACTTACTATTGATACCAACACGTGCCACACTAGAAGCAGCAGCTGATGATGAAGATGAAGACTATGATGACTTTATGTTTGATGATGATATTACACTCCTTCATGCCATTAGGAAGGTTATGAAGACTTCCCTTAGTGACTGTAAAGGAACCTGTCAAGTTAAACTTAGTAATGGCAAATGTGCCAGGGATCTCTTCTGTATCGCTACTCAACTACTTTGATTATTCACTAAACAACAACAACAACAACAACAACCAATAGTTTTTAGTTGAGTCTTCACCACCACTTCCTCCACCTCCACCACCACTTCCTCCACCTCCTCCTCCTCCACCAGTATATATATTAGAGTCTTCATCACCACTTCCTCCACCTCCACCACCACCACCACCACCACCTCCAATGCCCTCCTCCACCACTTGTATATTATATAGTAGAATCTCCACCACCACCACCACCACCACCAGTAGTTATAATTATAGTAGAATCTTCACCTCCAACACCCTCCTCCACTACCTCCAAACTTCACCCTCCATTCCTCCAAACCCTCCATTACTCCCACATACTCTCACACTCACTCCCACACCCTCCATTACTCCCACATACTCTCACACTCACTTCCACACCCTTCCCTCCCTGCCAGATACTCCCCACTTATACCTCCCCACCTTCCCTATCCCTCCCTCCCTTCCTCCTTCCCTATCAGTAGTTCCCCATGTATAGCTCCCCACCTTCCCTCCCTCTCTTCCTCCTTCTCTCCCTCCCTTCCTCCCTACCTATACCAGACATCCCACACTTTCTTTTATCTCCCCATACCTTAATTAATTACCAGTAGCCTACCCTTCCTTCCTCCCTCTCTCATTCCCTTCCTCCCTTTCTTCCTCTCTCTCTCCTTCCCTTCCTCCCTTTCTCTCTCCCTTCCTTTCCCTTTTCCCTACCTCCCTGTCTCTCCCTTTCCTCCCAACACCTAATAAACTTCCTTGGCACTATAATGAGGCACTAAGAAAGGCACTCTCTATCTTTTATTATAAAGGGGTACTTGCTAATACGCTTTATATTTTCCCAATGACACACACACACACACACACACACACACACATACACATAATATTTCCAACAAGACTGCAATAAGACAATCACTGTGGCACATATTAAATAAAGTCTTAATTCATTATATTTCTTTAAGACACTGATTAAAACAATATTATTTCCAAAACTATACTGCAATGAGACACAATATCAATGGGGCATTTTCTAATAATAAGCTTTCATTCTATATCTCTGAAACATTGATAAAAAACAATATTATTTCCCAAACGAACTGCAATGAGATACGATGGGAAATTTGCTAATAATAATAATAAGCTTTCATTCCTCCCTTTGTAAAAAACTGCTAAAGTAATATATAACAAAATATACAATTGCAAATAAAACAAACAATGGAAATTTTGAAATACTTTACATAAAAAGAATAATATCATACGCTGACCCCCCCCCCAAAGAAGAAGAAGAAGAAGAAGAAGAAATAAAAAGAAAAGGAAGAAGATAGTGAAGTAGAAGAAGAAGAAGAAGAAAGAGAAAAAGGACAAGAAGAAAAAGAAGTAGGAATAAAATGACGTCCAACATGATATGATTTAAATAATTGTTCATCCCTCCACCTCACCTTCTTTTTAGTTAAGGGAGACATTTCTTGTGGTCAAATTGGGGAGGTGCTGTCAATTCCTCCAACCTGTGCAACGAAACAACTGATCCCCCCCCCCCCGCGTTTGTTTCATGCTATGGTTTGGATGGTTTTAGTAGTCCTTTAATTATTCCCCTCCATTATAATCATATACTACTTTAATTAATGGGGGTAATATAATTTTTTGTACATTAGATTTGGTGCATTGATTCCTCCAAAGTATACCAGGAAACAAGACCAAATTAACAACAAATATTGGTGAATTGTTGTTGTTGCTTGGAATAGTTTTGATGAATCACTTGCTCCACCAGATTTCACACCAACAACAAACAACACTGTATTGACCCTTATTTTTTAACCTTATAACTGCTTCTCCAACACCAACATCACCACCACTAACACCAACATCACCACCACTAACACCAACATCACCACCACCACCAACATCACCAACATCACCAACAACACCACCACCACCAACACCAACACCACCATCACCACTATCACCACTATACTTTAACAACATCATCAAATTGTACAATATGAATATATACTTTGCTTTATATATAATATCCCTAGAGCTTATAATTATAAAGAACACGCTGCATAGATTCTAAACCATCTGTATATTTCCCTGCTAAATGTATAAATAAATGAATTAAATAAATAAATGTATAAATGAATAAATAAATGTATAAATAAATAAATAAATATATGATATGCAATCAATATCATCTTCTATAGTTTGTTATCTATAGATTTAATAGATTTTCTAAACATGTTGTATAATTTTCTGTATACATTCTATATCAGTTGAATGAAGAGATTATATACAAAAAGTAGTCAATATCATCCTGTGTATTTTAATGTATGTACCATAAACATAAAAATGTTATTATGTACTAATAAAATACTGTCCTCCTGTACTTATAGCTCTAGCATATGTTCGGTTTGTACATATACACACCAACCAACCACTGTAAACATTGCAATTTGATGTACATTACTCCCTGCCAATAAAGCTATCAAATGTATAACAAACCTTCCATTTTATACCTACATGTATGAATGTGTTGGAACTGCTATGAATTTCACTATTATTTCACCTCAACCTTCAGTAGTTGAAATGTCTAGGCATCTCGAACGAAATTGGGCATGGTATTAGACCTCTATAACTATTTTTATTTCGCAAGTGTGGACCTAGAGAGGCCTACTTGGCTTTAGTCCTCACCTTTTGGAATATAGAATAAAACGTATAACTCTTACACACAGTCATGATCAACAATCTTGCACCAGGGTAACCAAAATGAGCCATTGGAGTGTATCTTGTAAATCAATATTATTTACAGAGACTAACAGAGATACTGTCCTATCACAGGGTTTATTCTAAGGAAAATCTACAACTGCACAAACTCTGATGCGAGGCCCGAACGACCTAAACCAATGGTTCCCAAACCGGGGGGCGAGCAACCACTTGTGGTTTCACATCTACTGTAAATACGTTTGATAATCCTCACTGTTTAAGATATAATTTGTAATGTGAAATGTGGTATTGTATGTCATATATTATGATTTATGTAATATGTATGATTGCATTATATGGTAAGGTTAATGAAAATAAAAATATGTTCTGGTCAGCTATCAGTGACTTCTATAGTGGTTCCTTCCTAGTTTATGACACCCTAGCCATGCAAATTCAAACAAAGTACAAATTTACAACTGCACAAATCTGGATTTACAACTGCACATTTTGAATTTACAACTGCACAAAAGGGGTACAACTGCACGTTAGAATAAACCCTGTCCTATCATTTATCGTGCGAGTTTCATTGGAAGGACATGTTGTAGGACTATTGAGTGTGACTGTACATGTGTTTATGTTACAGGAGAGTTAGGTCCCTTCATATAATGTTTGCTTACAGTGATCAGTGTTGAACTCACGACTCCATGGTGGATAAGTGAGATGGAAGATACTTACTGCATCAAGAGGGTAGCCTACCGTACACATTATACTCGTATAGCGGATGGAAACACATTGGCAACATTTTAAGGTAACACTGGAAAGTTGGTAGGTAACATAGAGTAAAGAAGACCTTTACACCTTTTTTTGTGTATATTACAGAAAACATTTGCATTTCAAATGTACGTGTAAAATATTAACGAAGTTTGATTTTAAGAGTCATTATAAATTGACAATCACAAGACCGTTAACAAAACTTTACCAGTATATTCAATTCTTCGTACTACATTATCTGTTAACTTAATCTTCAGTAACCTACACGTTAATATTTGATAAACTCCCATATTAGTAGATGAAGAGGGAAGTAAAGGGAAGTACTCCCTGTACTTCCCTGACGAAGATGACAGTGGTCAACCAGAATGTTGGAATAAAACCTTTTCATCTACTAATGTGGGAGTTTGATTAAGTTCATTGTGTTCAAGCAAGTGTGATTTCTCCAGTAACACGTTAATATTTTAAGTGGGTCAAAAATTCATAAGCAGCACCTTTATAGTTTCTATATATGACTAAAAAGACCTCGGCGAGGAGATTATAATTATACATTGTACACATTAATAAGTCTTAAAGATACAACGTTTCAAGTTGCATAACCTTAACCTTCAGATTGTGGTTCATACAGAAATCACTGTTCTGGGGTGGGGCTGTGTGTGTGTGTGTGTGTGTGTGTGTGTGTGTGTGTGTTATAATGAGAGTGCTTGCGTGTGGGTACAGGCAAGCATGTATGAAAATTAATTACACACAGCCAGACCTGCACACACACATAGCCTACATAGCCTCATTATAACCCTCCTTCCTATACACCAGCTGCTGCCACTCCCATCACTGACCTTCAGACGAGTGAGAAATAATACACCGGTTTAGGCGAAACATAAATACGACTTAACAAAAACTTTCCCGGGAGCTGCACGCCTTGAAAACTCAGTTTTTTTTGTTGTTTAGATAGTACAGTACATTGCCTACACTGACAGGGAAAGAATGCCGCGCCCTCCATCCAGACTATACAAGAATGTGTGAATCCAGAACGTAAGTGGCCTTGTTGTATCTGGTTCTGTCTTGCCCTTGATAAACCTGGGAGTGAGGGATCGTGCTAAGGGTTTATTTTGGTTACAAGGTGTAGGCTATTAATTAAGGGGGTCGTCGTTTGTTGTGGACGATAATATTGGAGTTTATGTAGCCCCCTAAACGATGCCACAAAACAGATCCCCTACGTGTATATTAAGATAGTCTGTTTTCTGGTATTGTTTGGAGTAATCAGTAGCCAAAAGCAAACGATTCCCACAAGACATATATATTACACAAAGTTAATATATGTGTACAGTCACGAAAAAGTATCCCGAGGAAGATGAATGAAAGTGAGCCATTTGAGTGAATCTTAAGAACCAATATGACAGAGACCAACAGCTACATCATTTAGCATAATTTTCATATTATTTTTTATGTATGAATATGTATGTAATTTTCTTTTTTGCTTCCTTCCCTATCAGCATCATCCTATTCTCCACCTCATTACCTATATATCAGCTGACCTCCCTTCTTGTCACCTCCATACCTACCAATGCCATAATTTCTTACAACCATATTGTCATCCATCTATCAGTGCTACCATTCTTCATCAGTGACCATTATTGTTCCTCCCACACCCTACCATCATCACTAACTGCTACCATATCCTTATCACCATCCCACCTACCAGACAATACCATACACACACCATTTTCACCCTCCTATCATTATTCTATTCCCCATCCACCATCCTACATGCTGCCATATCCCTAACACTATTCTTTTACCACCATCCTACCTACCACACACACACACACACACACACACACTACATTCAACTTTTTACCCTACCAATACCATCCAACCTACCACCCTCCCCCTAACACACACACACACACACACACACACCATATAAGGAATATAATATACACATATGCAGGGAAGGACGAGACAAGACAGGTTATTGAGGGAATGAAACCGGGACACAATAAATTTCTGACATTATCAAGGCAAGCAACACAAGAACACATAATGAGTGAGGGTTAAGTTAAGGTGGACAAGTCTGGCCTGGCTGGTGGGTAGGCTGACTGGCTGATGGGTAGGTGGGATGGCTGATGGGTAGGTGGGCTGGCTAATGGGTAGGTGGGTTCGTGAACTGACTGATTGGCTTGTCCCGACCGCATTATTACAAACTGTATACTGGCTCGGCACCATACTCACAACCAGCCAATCACAGCAATTTATTAAAAAAAAAAAAAAAAAATGTGTCAGAAAATATATATATAAAAAAATAAGAAAATATTTTTCAGAAAAAAATTTGTAAGATTTTTTTTAGGATTTTTTTAAGCTTTTTAAAGAAAAAAATGTTTAAGAAAAACATTTTGAAGAAAAAAATGTGAGAGAAATTTTTTTTAACGGAAATTTTTTGAGAAAATTCTTAAGAAAATATTTTTGTTAGAAAAAAATTTAAGATTTTTTTTTTTTAGAATTCTTTTAAGAATTTTTTTTAAGAAAAAAAAAATATATATATATATATAAGAATTAATTTTTGAAGATTTTTTTTTTAAGAATTTTTTTTTTTTTTACAATTTGTTAAATATCCGGCAGCCTGTAATACCAAGTCTTTATTAAAATGTATATTTTACAAGTTCTTTCTTTAACTTTTGTACACGACCCAACCATCACTCAGGGGAACAATGTCACTAAAGGCCATGATGAGGTTAGTTTGCATAAATGGTTATTGATGTTAGATAAATGAAATTGTCTAATCAATAAAAGTATATTAAAAAGTGCATTTTTTAAAGTTCTTTATTTATCTTTAATACAAGTCTCAACAATCATCTGGGGAACTTTGACAAATATTAGGTAGAACTGATATAGTAACCCTTAAAATTGCTCACCAGATTAAGAGAAAACAATTTCAGGCATAAGAAAGAGAAAATGTAGATAGTTATCATCATAGAGAGTAAACTTTTATAAATACAGCAACTCTCATATCATTGTTGTCCCAGCTCTCCTAATATTAATACCATTAATTTCTTACTTTTTCTTTTACTGTTATTAATTTCAGTACATCATTTATCAACAATCAATATCCATTTACGTAACCAAACTACTGTACATTATGGCATATAGAGGTATTTAATTAACGTTTCCCTGTGTGTTTGGTCTTGTACTAATGGTAAACCAAGAACTAAAAAAAAAAAAAAATCTTTTCGTACCGTATAATTATAATAATAATGTTTTGAGTAAGTTTTGAGGTTGGTGTTGTGATACAGGTTCGAGTCCCACCAAGGGTATATAATATTACTGTATTTTCCGGTGAGTACTTTTCACATCTACAGTATATACATAATTATTATCTCTTGGTTGATTATAACTTTTAGCTCGTGTCTTTAGTTCATGTCTTTTCGTTCCATAGACGGGGTTACAATTCTTACAGTATATCTTCGTTTCCTATTTGATTATTAGGTTATTCTTTCATAGGATTTATTTTGTGTTCGTTATTTCCTTCCTCATTTTTTCGTTCGTTTATTGTTATGTAGTACTGTAAATCAGCTCACAAACAGAGAGAGAGAGAGAGAGAGAGAGAGAGAAGAGAAATTCGTTGTTTTTCTACATTTGTAATTCGTCATAAAACCTTGATGCAATGTAACCGCCACCAGGAACCTCAGTCACGACCAAGGTGTGTGTGTGTGTGTTACCTGACATCATTACGTACAGTACAGCAGGCTACAACAAAATATCATACACTTGACGTATATTGTGTGTGTATGTGTGTGTGTTTTACCTGACACCATTACGTACAGTACAGCTGCCAGAACAATATTATACACATGAGGTAAAATGTGTGTGTGTGTGTGTGTGTGTGTGTGTGTGTTGAATAAGAGGCGTATTTTTGGCAGAGTTTGGAGGAATTATTATCCTTATACACGTCTAAGAAAGGTTGGAGACTTTTGGAGCCTGCAACTCGTGGGAAGCAACAGTGTCTGGAGGAGCGGGGCGTGACTTTCGGTAACAAACACACACTATATACCTCACTCTTCTATGGTTGTCAGTACTCTAGTTAGTTATCTAAACACATTCACATACACACACAGGCTATTTCTCTCTCTTATATTACTACACACACACACACAGGCTATTTCTCTCTCTTTTAATACTACACACACAGTACCTACATCCTTACTGATGTCAATCAACAATATCCTTAATGAAAGTCCTGTTCTTTACACAAGATAATCTTCCAACATTTTCCTGATGCTGTCATAATAAATACAAGCATTATTCTGCCACATTTAATATACAAATAATTTTCAACGATAATGAATATTTAACATATACACAATAATTTTTTTACAGGTGCTGGAAGTGAAAAAACTATTTATATAAAAATTATATAAGCCAAACCTGGAAAATATAAAAAATAATTAAAATACAATAAGCTACTCTTTATTTTCTTTTTGCCCACTAGGTATATATAAACACAACAGGAAGAATAAAATAAAATAAATAAATATAGATAAAATACATTCGTGACCTTTATACCTGCATAGTGGTCACTTAAAAACCAGAATATATCACCACCTTCCAGAAAACACACGGTCTCAATATTTGATCATTTCACCGAAGAAGAGGAGGGTATGGTTGTTCTGATGTGGTCAAGGTCAGTTGTATCCGTTTCCTATACACGAAGAACCGATAAAACCAAAAAAGAAAAAAAGAAATATGAATAGGTAGCCTGAGGATAGGTAGTGTGTGGAGTGGATGTACGAGCAAGAGTCAGTAAGGGCCACCATCACCTGCCACTATTGTATGCGGTACGACACTTTAGGCAGGAGGCAGCGAGGATGGGCTGGTTGGTGGGAGAAGTGGTTGTCAAAGTCCGCGGTTTTGTGCGCGTTCTGGCTAGTTCTGGTTGGCGGGAAGAGGGGTTATCAATGATCAAGGTTTTTGGCACGCATTTTGGCTGGTTTTGACATTCCTGAGTAAATGAATTCTTTGAGAAGTTACAGTTAATTTTGACTAATTGATTTATAAACTAATGACATCTCAATATCTAATGTCTTAATTGTTTTGTTGATAATATAATAATACAAATATAACTATCATAGTCATATTATTATTAATATGGTCAATTTTAACCAGTAAATTTAACCAGGTACTGTACTGTACAAAATAAACATACTGGTACTTCAATTATAAGTGCAATCATCCATAACGTAAATGAAAAAAAAAAAAAACAATGTTAATATACTTAAGAATATTTATGAGAGGTAGGTGCATGTTCTCTCTCTCTCTCTCTCTCTCTCTCTCTCTCTCTCTCTGGTCTGTTGTTGTTATTTGGTCTTTCTAATCCACAGAGGATGGACAGCAGCGGAACTTCTGGGTGGCGTCAGGTATAAGTCGGATCAGGGTGAGGTGTAGGGAGGTGGGTAGGGAAGATAAATAGGAAGGGGGAGGGGGTACGGGTGTGGTTTTGGGTAGAGGGAGGTGCAGCGGGGGAAGGGGAATGGGGTGGGGAAGTGTAGAATTAGGGAGGTAGGTTGGGTTGGACATACCTGGGGAACATTCCTATATTATCCTTTTGTTTCTGAGTTGTCAAGATCTACACACCATTTCTTTGTATACCGAGTGAAAATGTACCGGGCATATCAATTTTTTCGGTAAATGGAATGCAATCCAAAATAAATTACATCAAAAATTCACACAAATAGTTCTTATCTGCTACTTATAAACACTGGAGTGCATGAAAAACGTGTATTAATTACAAAGGTAATTAGAAGGGAATAGGTACAATTTCACCAGGATAACGAAGGAACACACTCAAGATCACAATATATTCAGTTGATGGTAAATTGGAGAGCAACTTACTTATTCCCTTTAAATGTATATATACCACGAAACATATCCCTATTTCTCCAGCCCCCTACTCAGTACAATTAATGTCTCCCGTTTGAGTTTACATAGAAAGGGAATTGCTGCATTAGATTCAGGATCTCTTCAGGATATAATAAATAAATATGAACTGTAGATATGAGTGCTATATAGTTGATATGAGTTGACTTAGAAGGATATATTGCCACCAGGATAAAACAAATGAAAGTAAATCTAACGTGAGGGTGAGATGAGGTGTGGTGTGGAGGCCGGCCATTCCCCAGGTGAGGTCATGAGCCGATTCCCAGGTGAGGTCACGTGTTCCTACCCATCCAGCCACCAACCCATCCAAGACTCTAATCCCCCTTCCCTACCCTCACCTGCCATCTCCCACCCACCAAGCTCCCACTCACCCACCAAGCTCTCATCCAAGTCTCCCTTCTCTTCCCTCACCTTCCTCATACCTCCCTTCTCTTCCCTCACCTGCCACTCACCCACCAAGCCCCCACCTGCCTCAAATCTCCCTTCTCTTCCCCCACCTGTCACTCACCCACCAAGACCTCACCTTCCTCATATCTCCCTTCTCTTCCCTCACCTGCCACTCACCCACGAAGCCCCACACCTGCCTCAAATCTCCCTACTCTTGCCTTCCCTCACCTAGACACACACCACCAGCTTCAAAATCTCCCTTCTCTTGCCTTCCCTCCTCTGCCACTCGCCTATAGCTTGTCCCAGGTGGTTGGTTGGTTGTTTGGCGTCTCTGAACCGTTACTCGTACATTGTGGATAAGGCGAGAATTTCCGCTGCACCGGTCGACAGTTGTACCCTAATCCAAAACATGATACGACGAAATATATAAATTAATAAATAAACAAATAAATAAAGAATAAGCAAATAAATAGATAGATAAATAAATAAATAAATAGGTAAATAAATAGCTAGATTTATAGATAAAATGTATAAAATGAAAAGTATAGGTGTATATATATAAATTAACAAAAAATTCCTTCTATTGATTGTGTGTTTTTCTATCATCCCACAAATGTTATAATTACCTGTACTAACCATTATTATATTGTATATATTTATTAACCTTCCCTTAGTCCCATACTCCATTAACTATTTTCATTTTTTTTTTTTTTTTTGTCGAAGGACGGATGGAGGGTTTAAGTGTTTATAGGTTGTTTTTTTCTATATTGAGGAAGGTTAAGACTAAAGGCAAAAAGCTCGTTCAATGTCCCCACACCTGTTAAACGAAGAGAGGAGGAGGAGGAGGAGAAGGCACAGCGAGACTATCCTGTAAAACGAGGAGAGAGAGAGAGAGAGAGAGAGAGAGAGAGAGAGAGAGAGAGAGAGAGAGAGGAGGTACTGTACAACGAGATTTAGCACTATCTTCCATTACTAATACCTCCCAAAGGATGTATTGTACTATATTTATACGACAGCTGTCACTCCTCACCTTCAGACCTCATATACTCACATCCACCACCTCTATGTCCACAACCCTGTACTGGCTTCACACTATACACCATGAAGAGCAAACAAACAAATAATTATATCCACCTCGCACGTATTATGACAGAAATAATAAAAATATTTCCAATCATATTTATTTATGTGTCTGTTCAAACTGGCGAGAAAGTTGTAATTTATACCGCACGATAATTAACAAGTAGATATCATTATTTTTGTTTAACTCAATATTAGACTCATTGTATTAATTACCATTCCACACAGGAGTATATTGTTAAATCCACGGTCAGCACATACAGTATCGTGTCTTTGTATAATTATGTTTGGCCTTGCATGAGAGAAAATAATGAAATGGTATGATGCAGGTATAATGATATAGACTTTATTCCACCTTGACCAGATTTTCTTCCTTTGGCCCGAAGACTATGATACCGTATAGACTAAGAAAATCTGCTAGTGCTCTGAAGGTTCAGTTTATATCTCATTTAGTTACATTTTAATTAATTATGATGAAGTGTGGATAATATTAAGAACGTGGCATTGAACACACTGCTGCTGTATGGATAGTTCATTGGGCTATTTTTTCCCGGACATTGGGCGGGTTTGGGACTCTGGGATTGGCAACGCTGCATGATAGACACACTCAGGGAATCAACCAGGGGGACGGGGGAGTCTGGGGAGGACTGGAGGAGTAGTGGACCGCAGTATCAAGCCAGCATCCCTCTGTGTAGGAAGGGTTAGAGCTGGTCTTGTAGTGTTGCTGGTGTAGTGTTCAGTTGGCCACGGTATTCCCTTTGCCAGTACAGGGATATTTCGATTGGATGGTGCGTTGTGTTTGAATTGTGTGTGTGTATGTATGTTGGCGTCATCTGTGTGTGGCTGATTCAAAAGTGCTGAAGTAGTTATTATTGCACTTAACTGGACATCACGTGTGAGTATACATTTATATTTTTTTACGTACAGGATGAAAGGAGTGACTGGGAAAAACATGTACTTAAGTACCGACAAATCTTCCTTCGTAATAGAGAGTGAACTTATCACCCCTAACTAAATGACAGTGTTCATTGTGGTGGTTATATTCCGACTAACTACAGACGATTTTCATTATCCAGGACACTGTATAAAACACTGAAGGATAAATAGTAAGGAATCATCATTATTTATTTTTCTTGAGAAACCATGCAGCTACGTGTTTTTATATTTACACAAGGACAGTCGATTCGCAGTCAGAATTGATTAATTTTTTTACTGTGTGTGTAAGTTATTAAAAAATGAAGGGACCCTGTGATCGTGTATGAGACCTAGTGGCTTCTGATTCCTCCTGACTATGCCACGAAACAAACAAGTTCCTTTAATGTAGGTGTATGTGTTTCGTGGCAATGTTTGAAGGACTCGCTAATAACTTCCAATTTTCTGACTACGTCACGGGGTCCTTAAACCGTGACAGCCATTGGTCTGTGTGTCCCTGATTACTCATGAGCCCAGTTTAAGCGTTGGGTTGACTAAAGAACAGTTATAATATAGGATTGAATTTCTGGTCATTTTTTTTTATTTGGGACTGAGGAGGATGGGAGTTTCAAATATCCCCAAAAGGTTGTTGTTATTATAGTACGGAACAGGTGGCAATGTATCTTACTGTTATCAACACACTACTGTACATTAGCTGCATAATTATGTTGCTAACGGTTCATGATTAACACTTGAGTACTGGCAGTGTCATAGTGTTTGTAACTTGGCTGTGACTTACGGGGCATGGCACTGTGAGTGATGTGAGGCCACCAGGGTCGAGGAGTACACATACACACACAGGAGTTAATAGACTGATAGATGGGTTAGTTAGAATATCAGAGAGAGAGAGAGTTAATAGACTGATGGAGGGTTGCAAATTTTTGACGGACTGTACCCACTCTCCTACCGTACTTGCCCCTCCCTGCAGTAGATCTCTGTCCAATCTCACTTCCTCTCAATATCTTTGCCCCATCCAACTCACCTGCTTACCTTCATCAACCTCTCACTTCCATCATTAATCCACCCTACTTACCTATAGTACATAACTACCTACCAACGTCTATCAGTACTCCACCTTACCTACTTTCCTTCATTTCTACTACAGTACTCCACCCTCCCTGCTCCCATTCACTACGGTATAGCCTACAGCCTACCTCTCTTTCCTTTCGTTACCCGCCTACTTGCCTCTCCCTACCTAGCCAATGTGCCCCGCCCTACCTCCCAGACGGACAATAAATCTCCGGTGACAGTAAGTGCCGGATCCAAGGTGTGTGAGAGAGAGAGAGAGTGAGAGCAGCGGTTAGGACGGTTTGATAGTTAAGGTACTTTGCTTTTAAGGTATTTTATTGTCAACAGCACTACCGGGCTAACTGAGACTTGCTACTCTTCTCTGTAAGGTGACTACTGTATACTTAACTGCCGTACTTGCCTAACTTTATTAAGGACTTAGGGCCGTACTTTTAAAACCTTTCGCCAGGGCTGGCATTAATCTTTCCAAACGATGGGTCCTGGAATGGAAATATTAGGCTACTCTATCTCTGTTTGTAAATGTTCACATAATGATGTGTTATTTCAAGGGGCTCTTAGTAATGTAATAGAAGGACTTCCTGTAATTCGCAATGCCTTCATAGAGTAAATATGAAAATAATCATAGACCTTGGAATGACGCCTGTCAATTTAAATGTTAGGCCTAGATATAAATGCACATCAATATAATACGTCCCTGAATAAAAAAAAAAAAGTCAAGGTCAGGACGATTTGACCCCATTTCCCAGGGTACAACACCAGGTTCGATACGTGATGTAGTTTAGTCGAGACCTTGGTAGTTCGTGCTTGGGTATTGGTTTGTTTTTGATGGGGTGACGTTATTGGGGAGAGACCTTGGTGAGTGAGTGACTGCTGCCTGGTATAGCCGAAGTATTTCAGTGATGCGCGGTAAAATATACTCTACAGTGCCGTTGTTGTTTACCGGTGCTGATGTTCCTGGTGTGGTATCATAGAGAGGTTAAAATAACAACAATAAACGTGAAAGTTGGAGTAAAAAGTAAACTACCGAGATCTTAGGTCAAAACGCAAGGAATTCTCACACCAGGTACTGATAGGCCTGCTAAACTTTGCTCATCTTCAGTAACGGCACGTATGGGATGAAACACAAAAGGCCATTAGAGAAACGTCCTTACAAAAAAGAAACCGAGCGTGCTGTTAATAGGCCTTCACTGTGCAAGTAACCTTGGAGGATCAGATTGTAAAAACTTGATTGACGTGTGTGTGTGTTAGGTTACAAGTTCTTCGTGACTTGATTACTGTACTGGTGCCCGACTGTTCTCACGACGCACTACCGGGCAAAACGGACTGGCTCGAGTGTCATCACTATCGACCATCATAAACTTCAACGCTGACCCCATGTAACTTTTTGCATAGATAGCATACGGACTTATGAGTTTAGCCAGGTCAACAGACTACGGTACTGAACACTGGGGGTCAATAACCCGGATTCGAGGCACAATATGAATCTCCACCAACTGAAGTGATTTGAGAAAAGTTAGATTGGAAGAGATTCATGTTGTGTCTCTGATCAGGACAGGATTATTGACCCCCAGTGTACAGTCGGCGGCAAAAGTCCTGTCGCCTCACTTGCTTCACCGAGGCACGCGATGTTCATAGACTCGAGATTATTAGGTGTAGAAAACGTGCATATTTCTCGAGTCCATGAACACTGCGTGTCTCGGTGAAGCAGGTGAGGTGACAGGACTTCTGCCGCCGACTGTACATTCACGATCCTGTCTCTGGTGAATGAAAGTTAACCATTTGACTGAATCTTCTGAACCAATATTACAGATCAACGGCTATAGTTTCACATAATTTATCGAGGCCGTTTCGTTCGATGGTGTTGACAGGACTATTGATTCTATTGAACTTGACTACCACGTCTCAATCAAGGCCACATGAATCCTAAAGCCCACACAGTCACACACGATTGGTGACAGGACTTTAATTAAACAACGACTAAAGGCTACACTACACTCGAGGTCTGTCACCATAATGAACAAGAGGCAAGATTAAAAAAAAGCCACTTCCGAGGACCAAAATAAACGCCGCCAAGCCAAGTCAGCCGAGCCTAGCCACTTGCACTCACTCTGCTGCCAGCTAGACATTCCTTCCTCTCTCTTGCCTGTGTGTGTGTGTGTTTGTGTGATTCACCCGATTCTCCGAACCCATATATTTAGCGAATTGTTTTTGCATATCTTCATCACTTTCTGGCTCTAGTCCTCATCTTCCATAATATAGGGGAAAATATTTGATTGCACCCTACCGTTAGCATACAACACATAGATTTTTTTTATTGTAGACATATATACAGATAGATGGGTCTGTTAAAATGATTTTTGAGTCGTTTGTACCGGCATCTCTTCCTTCATTCCTTTCTGTCTATTGATTGTCTGTCCTTCATCACCCCACCCCTGCGGACGTTCTAATTATCTATTTCTTTATTTCTGACTGTTGTGATGTCATCCAGTACAAACAGATGGAGCTACAAAAGTACAGTCCCGATCAGATGATGGGAAGTCGCAGCAAGTAAACAGTGAGTTCCGGTAAAACTTATATATAATTGGTTAGAGCTGGTGATTAGGCCTACCGTGATATAATTTGTTTATGCCCTACGGGCCTACGCTATATCTCTAATCACCTTATGATACAGAAAGCAGGTTATTAGAATCGTTCCCATTCGCTTGTAGAGAGCCTGAGGCAGGATTTCATCTGCTCAGAACTGCACGCCCGTTACATACAAGATAACGGTACCGGCGTGGGATGTAGATAGATATTTGAACCGTTTTATCCGGCTTATCACAGGACATGGTGGTGTGTGTGGAGTGATGAATGAATGGAGGAAGCTGAGTGGGTTATCAAAAGACGTGGCATGAGTGAGAGGAATGGGGTTATCAAGATTTGTAAATAAACAATAGACGTTTAATGACCGCAGGACAAACAGGGAAGACTTCGTGTGCATATATACACAGCAATTAAGTGGGTTTGGCTACTGTACTTTTGACAGTCTGTTGAATTTTGGGTTGGATATGGGTGTGTTTAAAAAAAGTCATGGGATAACTTAAATTTCTGATTAGCACCAGATAATTTTGCTTCTGGAGTCATTGGTTTACAGTAGTATACGATATTTTTTATTGGGCTACCTCCTAAAGAAAATATTACACCCCTTCAAAAGTGTATTTATTGTATAATACACCTCTTCAAAAGTGTATTACCTGTATATTACACTACATAACACGTATTCGTATTAAGTCCAACATCCTTAATTACGTGGTTTGATGTGCAGCTTAAGGTGAAAGAGGACCTGAAATCAATGTGCAAACCCATCCACGTTCCCTCAGGCACGATTAACTGGTTGGTTTGGTGGGGTGCAAATGTAAACACAATAATCATGAAAGTGTGTCAGGAATAGAAAACCTAACTCGTCAAGACCACGGATGTTTCTCTTGGCTCGTTCTAGATGAAAGGAAGGCAGTCACGAACGACCAAGAGGCCTTTCTTTCACTTATGAGATAGGCTACACTCACTGTTGTTTATGTTACTGAAAACGCAATCTGTTGGGCGGCTTTTTATTTACTCAAGGCGTTGGTTGCACTGAGGCCGAAATGTTGTCAATTAAATACATGTCTCAATTAGTTATAACCTAAATTCCAGTGTTTTTAAGTTGTAGTTTGGGTTCATTATAAACATGTGTGAGTGTAATTTGTCTTGATTTGCATTACATTTACAGAAAAATATACGATGGGAAACTGATGCACTTTTGCTTGATAAATATAACTAAATAGCAAACTTTACGTACAATATTTTCATGTAATGTTTATAGCACCATCATGTATATATTATTTTTCCCCTCGTTATTATCAACACCCAAATCATTCTTCTTGCATAATGTATATACGGTACTTAATACATTTTGTCAATACTTTCTACTTGTCATCAGCTTGTAATCATGTAGTCCAATTTAATCCAGTTTAGTTGATGGCCTTTATGGTAAGAGTAATAATATGTACTCGTAAAACAAAGAATGTTAATATATATTGCTCATTTGATTAAGCTCACTCACACACACACTTCAAAAATAACATTCACAATCTTAAAAGCGCACACACACACACACACACACACACACACACCTAAAGTTACACTCACAATCTTTCAACACGCATACACACACAAAAAAAAAAACAACAACACACACACACGCACGCCCAAAACTGCACACAACACCTAAAATTACACTCACAATATTAAAAGTCAGTCACACACACACACACATAAAATTACACTCACAATCATAAAAGTCAGTCACATACACACTCGTCTTGTTTTGTCATGGAAACCGATACCAATGTAACCTACTGTAGCCTGTCGAGTCACTGACCTCGCCTCACTCGCTCACTGACTTTCACATACAGTACGAGTATCTCTTCATGCATCATATTACGTAGGCTACTGTTTATTGAATTGAGGGTTGTTCAACTCTTTCCCACATTCTGTTGACGCACAAGAAGGAATAGAATAATAATAAAGTAATTGCTGCACAAGTAAGATTACGGTAATAATAATAATATCCTATAAATGCTACCGCAATAAATAAGTACCGTAATAATCAGTAATTGGTGTCTATTTTCTGAGTGCCGCAGCTTTTTGCACGCAGCTAAAAGAGGAGTGATTCAGCAGACCCTTTACACAGAATAATATAGATTATATTGTACCATACATACACGGTAATGGTTCTGATCATTCACGTGGACAACAAACTTATTCATCTATAGAAGCCACGAATGTAAACATAGGCTAATAAACTTTACAGGTACATACAGTGTGAATAACACGGAAGGAAGCGATGTAATATTGTTGCGTATTGTGTTATGATGCCTGGAGTATATCGTAATGCAGGAAGTTACATAAGGCCCAATGTATGTATGTATCATTTGGTAGTAAGATGTGGCCCATCACACACGGTAATGACGGGGTGGTAACGGAAACACTTTATTACAACCTAATATTATACTTGAGGTGTAGCCTGCATGCTTCCTATTGACTATGTTTACGGTTATCACTTTAGTATTATAGTATGTAGAGGTTTGACGTCCATTCTAAGTAAATACAGTGGTCAATTTTGATATCTGCAGAACACTCTTCTACTTTAATATAACTTCAAATATCAAACCATAATCAAACCACTTCATAATATTATGCTACAATACGTGAATCACATGAAATCTTTTTGTTGTATTATCCGAGACAGTAATTAATAATACATCCACTAGATATATTTGTTCACTAATTGGTGTATGCTGTGAAAAAATGAATGGGACCCATCGATTTACAGGGTCTGAAAAAGTATGTTCGTATGATCATTGGGCTACTTCAATGAGCCTGGCCGCACCTTAGTAACCAACATTACATTGATACTGAAGGGACTGGCTAACTTCCGGTGTGTGTGTGTGTATGTGTGTGTTGTAGATCCTTGAGGGAGCGGCGAGGATGTTGATGTCACCAGACGTATTTGTTCCTTAGTCAATGATCACTACAGGAAGAATGAACATCGTAAGGTGGGACGGTGACCCCATTGCTTTTTAACTTTAAAGCCAGGAATTTTTATACTGGTATATGAAGTGCCTTAACGAGTAGTTATTCCTGTGAATTTTGTTGGGTGTTAGTTTGGACTTCTGAAGGTGTTTTGTATGCTAGGAAGTGATGTTGATTGGGTTAATTCGTAAACTCTCAGCAGGTAGGCGTCTGTTGTGCTTCTCATAATCAAAGTACAATTCAGGATGTCAGTCATTGTGTAAAGATTAAGGTTCAAGGTTTTTCGCGGCTAGGACAGTGGACGTTATAATGTCTCAACAGTAATACGTAAAAATATTTTTTCCATTACTAATTAAAGAAAAATGCATGATGTTTAAGGATAGAGGTTTCTCACTGCTATATAGGAACAGAGCAGAGCAGAGCAAGGCCCTTGGTTGGTGGTGGTGTTAATGGTGGAGGGAGTGGCAAGTTGAGGTCATCAGATGCCAGTGTTCCAGCGTCATGGCCGGGAAAGGCAACCAACGAACCATTGGTCAGACAGGGAGGGAGGCAGGGAGCACGTCTCTTTGTAAATATTAAAACGAGGAGATTATTAACATTATTAATGTTTGTACATTATTAACTTTTATTTATTTTTTTGTCACACGTCATTGAGAATATGGTAAAAGTTATGGATCCCCTCTCTCTAAAAAAAACTTTGTTAATCTGTTTCTGTCCATCAATCCATGTATAGCCTAACGGTATAAAGTACAAACTAATTATTTTCTCCCTGTCTGCCCGTCCATTTGTTTTTCCATCTATCAAACGAGACCATAATCCCAGATATATAGCGTCGACCGTAAACAAACCGACTCAAAAACGTATTATATCCAACCAACCAACCATCCCCCCTGTGTCCTGTCCTCCCTCCATTTCTCCAACGGTCGTTCCTTTTCTCAATGAGCACCCCCCCCCCTCTCTCTCTCTCTCTCTCTCTCTCTCTCTCTCTAAATGTATACCCTTCCCCCCTGCCTCTCTCTTCCATAATAATCTTACTTTCTCTTTCAATTTGTACCCTTCCCCATATCTTCCATTATCCTCTCTCTCTCTCTCTCTCTCTCTCTCTCTCTCTCTCTCTCTCTCTCTCTCTCTCTCTCTAACATAACACAGTCCATCCCGTAATCTGTCAGCCCATAATATTTCCCTCAACTCTGGGGCAGGTGGTGAGATAGGAACGATAGGGAGGCTTAAAAGGGGACACACACTCACTTCTTTGGGAGGAATTTGAGGAGCAACTGATTCCTCCAAGCTATGCCGGGAAACACAAGACGACCTTAGTGTTACTAGTAGTTGATCTGTTTCGTGGGATGGTTTGGGGGATTTAGTGGCCCTCCAATCTGACCACAAGAAAGTATCCCTTCCTTTAAGGAGGTAAGAAAGTGTTGGTAATTATGAAACAACAACAAACGATTAAAATAAAAACAAAACAGGCATTCTTTAAAATATTAGTGGATTTAGTCTGTTTCTCTGGTTGGTTTGAAGGAATCAGCAGACTCCAACAGTAAGAGACACCTGCAGCAGCCCTCTCACCACAGTCCATACAGGTTTATTTTATTTCTTGTTTTCACATACATTTCGGTTAAAGGGGTCGTTTCGGTTACAGGGTCCGTTTGTTGTGGGTGTTTTATTAGAGACTGAGTTGCCCTCTGAATAGCCTACTCCAACAAAAATACCAGACTCGTATACGGAAGATTAAACCTTTTCTTAAGGGACCCTGTGATGTAGTCAGAAAAATGAGGTAAACGAGTCCATCATATATTTCCACGAAACAACACCACCTAAATGACAGGAGCTTGTTATGTAGTATGGTTATAGTTTGATGGCTGTAACGGTCGAACGGAAGCGCTATGTAACGTAACAATAACAGCAGCCAAATGAACTGTACTGGATTATATGTTTTTTTTTATCATAACGTGCTGATTTCCTTATTGATGGCTGTAACGATAGTACTCTGTAACGTAGCGATAATAACAGACACGCGTACTGTATAGGAATACGTATTGTGTGTGTGTGTTTGCATCTGGTAAGCTAAGTGGTGATTTCCTTATAGTTGGTGGACGTCCCCGAAAGGTATACCGCCTTTTTTTACCGTCAAGGTCACTGAGGACAGGAAGGGAGGGAAGGAAGGAGGTGGCAAGAGTGTGGTACTGACAGCAGGCAACCACTGGCCAGGAAAGAGAGGATGGGGTGCGAAGGTGTGTTTCAGAGAGGAGGATGACATGTGTGTGTGTGTGTGTGTAGGAGGTTGGGGTGTGTACATGGAGCTGGTATGGCTCCATGGGTGTGTATGTGTGTGTGTGAGAGAGAGAGAGGGGGGGGGGTGTCAGGTAGTTCCTTACGATAAAATCAATACTCGGCAACTTTCCTTCACCTCCATGGCCCCATCCTTCCCATCCTTTCCCTCCTCTACCCCATCCACCCATGCATGAAATCCTAACCGTCCTCACCGCCCACCTACGCCCACGACACGCTCTGCATATCGGTTTTAAGGGGATACTCTCTTGTTGGTAATTGGTGGGATACAGATTCCTCCAAACTATGTCAGGAATAGAGATATTAAGAACATTATACGAAAAGTGCAGATAAAGAGGCTAGATTGAGAGAGAGAGTGAGAGAATGTCCGTGTATGTGTACGAATGTATGAGAGAGAGAGAAATAATGTCTGTGTATGTGTACGAATGTGTGTGAGTATGTGTATGTATGTGTGTGAACCTGCCAGGCATCATCATCAAACAGATAGACATTCACTTTTACCCTTCTTCCCTCCTTCTCAGCATCACAGGGAGAGGAATAACAAGAGTAATGCTGGGAGGGGGGGGGATAAGGGGGTAGGTTGGTGGAGGGGGGACAAGAGGATTATACAGCAAGTGTGGCCAGAGGCGGTTTGTGTGTGTATGTACGACTGTGTATGTAAAGTGTGTGTGCATGTGTAAGTTGGTTCACTGGAGCTTTTACTTTGTGTGTGTGTGTGTGTGTGTGTGTGTACGAATGTTTATGTGTGCGAATAATTGTGTGTGTGTACGGATGCTGGGGTTGTGTACGAATATTTTTGTGTGTGTGTGTGTGTACAGTGGGAAAATCCTGTGAGCCGCGTGTGCCAGCCACCAGGTGTCTGTGTGTGTGTGTGTGTGTGTGTGAGGCCTAGAGACACATCGAGCTCACTCTCACACACACACTCCGAAACTCTCATACTTTCCCTCATGTTTCCTTGCCTCTCCCACATTAATCTGCATCCTTACACTCTCACAGTCTTACTCTCACACTTTCCCTCACGTTTCCTCACTCTCCCACATTATTCTACACCCTTACACTCTCTCCTCTCACACACATGCACTCTCTCTCTCTCTCTTTCTCTCTCTCTCTCTCTCTCTCTCTCAAACACCTGCACAAGATTCATCACAATCTCTCTCTCTCTCTTTCTCTCTCTCTCTCTCTCTCTCTCTCTCTCTCTCTCTCTCTCTCTCTTACCTCGGTTCTTTTATCTCTATTCTTCCCCACACCCTCTTTCTTTATCCTCACTTCACGCATTCCTTCACTTCCTCCATTTATTGTTCCCTCTCCATCCCAACGTTTTTATTATTCATTTTTATATATTGTTTTTCATTCAATTCATACCGTATCTTTAATTTATTTTCTATACATGTAATTCATACCGTATATATTATTATTATTATTATTTCTAATCTTTGCTTTCGGTTTCTTAAAATTCTCCCACGCTCATTATCGCATTCACTCGAGGGGTTTGTCTGCTTTGGGGGAACACACACACACACACAAACACACAGAGCCAGGGCCACCACCTCATCCCAGTTTACACGAGATGGAAAGTGAAGGTGATGGTAGTGATACAGGATAATGAGGAACAATTTCGTCATTAAGGTGGCATTATACGGTGTAGGATGCATTGTTCCCTCTGCTACCGTCACACGCTTCATTATTAGGCTACCTACCCACGCCCTACACAACCAAACAAACGGTAAATAACACAAGTCACAGGAACTACACGACCTTGTCACCTGCTATGGTAGTCACGATAAGAAAAGTCTTACATACATCGGGTGAATGACTGAAGGAAAGAGTAGTATTGGAGTGAATTTTATGAATTGATTGAAGGAAAGGGAGATAGCCTACTCGATTAAATTTTATAGACTGATATTGCAGAGTCCAACAGCTATAGTTTCGTTTAATGGTGTTGCTGGACTATTGGGTGTAACAATATAGCCAACTAAAGTGCTGTCGCTTTAGTCTATGTGCCAAGTCATGAACCACATTAGCTTTACAGGCTCGTGAACTGAAGTTGCACCAGAGATACTGTATATTTATTCGCCTGTCCGCTGGCTATTGTAATTTGGTTTGGTGAATATGTTTGTTTGATAATTACTCTGTATATATTATCCTCCAGGGTATAATCGATTATTTCACAATGCTTTTGTTGTTCGAGCTTAGTTTGATAACATCATTAGTTGATGAGTGTACAGTAGAGAAGACAATGCTGAAAGAGGGAATAACAGAAATATGTGGACAAACTTGAGACTACCTTACTGATTCCCCCAAACTATTTCTTGATGCAGGTTCTCCAGTACGAGGTGGTTGGTTCATTTAGACTCCCATTAATTACCTTCAACTTCCTCCCAGATTAGGCTGTACAGTATACTTTCCTCAGTGACCAAGAGTATTAGTGTATATGTGAACTCGGGAAAGCTATAACGGAACCCCTCATTACTAAAACAATGGTAGGTGGTGGTTTGTGTTGCCTTCCTTTCTCTTCATCTTACAGCCAGTTGTAGCCCTACCATAGATATAAGAACAGGATATGCCCCAGTAGTGTTATCTACATAATCTCGCGTGTTAACTCCTTGGTTACTGAGGCATTGGATGGGAACTGGAGTAGTGGACAAATACGAGTAGAACGAGCAAGTTTTTTCGAACAAGAGTCATAGCTATATGTATGTATGTAGAAAATGATGGGTGCAAGTGACAGCGTATAGTTAAATACAGGGTGAAATATTAATTACATGACGTTGAGTTTGTTTGACGTGTAACCCAATACAGAAAATACTACAAACATACACACAACAAAAATATACGGAAGCCAGAATACTCTTCCCAACACCATCCCAAGGGTCCACGGCAGTGTGTGTGTGTGTGTGTTGATAGTAATGACCCTGGGAAGGTAGGTATGGTGGGTGGGTAAGGTATAACTTGTCCAGCCCGGAACTATTTGGTACCCACGACACAACATACACACTAACTATACAGGGTGTGTCGAATGTAAAGTAGTAGAGAGAGACAGTCATGACCCTTTCCTATCTGCAGGTGTCGTGTGTAGTACAGTGTTCTGCGTCTCATTAATTAAATTTAACTAAATCAATGATGTCCTGGACGTATTAAATGGTTGATTCTTGTTTTAAAAAGTGATGGAATGAATACCTGGCTGGCTGATTAATTAAATATTTGTTTTCGTTGCAGAGTCAAGTTGGTGTAGAACAAGAATGTGATAAATGCTGTTGTTTGGCATTTTAAAGTGTGAGGGAGAAAAGTTTCCGTGAGACACTTTTGGAACGATTAACAAGTGTTTTCGTTGTAAAGTGGAATTGATGACACAAAAACAAGGTGCACTTAGCTTAAGACTACAGAAAGCTAATGTGTTGTGAGTGAAAGTATGAAGAGGTAATAATAGCATTTGGCAGTGAACAGAAAGCCCGAGTGTTTATCATTGGAAGTGTGAGAACGTGATAATCGCGGGAAGCATTTAACTACAAACAACATAATTACAGGTGAAAGTGTGAAGACGTTTAAACAGCACCAGAGAGTGAACAGAAATCTACTGTGTTCGAATTGTGAAAACGTGAAAGTGGCACGAGATATATGAACGTATTTAACATTGAAACAAAATGAGGAAATTATAGAGTATAACAGAAAAACCAGAGTATTTAACATTGAAACTGTGAGATTAAAACGGAGAGAAATATATAACAGAAAACCAAAGTACTGATAATTGAAACAGTGAGGACGTGAATTATAGTCTCAGAGAAGTAAAAAAAAACGTGAGAATAGCAAGGATCATTTCTCTACCAGTAATAACCTACGAGATGTAATAACAAGTGTTAGTGTAGACGTGAAGTCACTACAACAAGCCAAAGAAAGTGAGTGTGTGTGTGTGTACCACCTAGGCTACCATGACCCAGCTGTAGGATGAGGTGGCGTAGATCACAAGGCCTTGAGTTACCTGACGACGAGGTATGTATACAACCCTTGTTTTTTTGTATATGTATGTATGTATGCATGTTTTGTTTTATATGTATGTATGTATCTATGTACGTATGTGTGTGTGTGCAAATCTCATTTTTTATGTTTGTTATTATGCAAGTCTTTTTCTTGTATGTATTTATATAATCAAGTGTTGGTATTTGGTATGTATTGTGTGTATTCAACTTGCATTCATGGGTTAAATCCGGATTGGATTGGTTGGTTCCGGTTAGGATAAGTTAGGTCCAGATTGGGAAGGCCTGGCAGGATACATACATTGTTGTTTTGTATGTGGTTTAGTATAAGAACCAACTTTGCCTAACTCCAACACACGGCTGATA
>JAWQEG010005350.1:95000-118941 GCA_033782935.1 Petrolisthes cinctipes
ACCAACGATCTATATACTGTGACTGCCGGCCACTGATGCAGACTAGATGGCGCTCTGTGTGTGTGTGTGTGTGTGTGTAGAAAATTAATGTTTTACTCGTATTACACCTTTTTGCTGCTTATGCTTCCTAAGTGTGTGTGTGTTTGTGTGTGTGTAGAAAAATTTACGGTACTCTAAATACAACGTCTCGCAATTGTGCTTATATAATAATTAGGTGTTTGTTGTTATATGTTACCTAAATGTATATAATCGATTGAGTCTATTTCCGCTTATAGTTTACAGAAGTATATATAGTACGGTACATTCTTAATTAACTCGTAATGCAATACAGGTGTAAGTCACGCCTCAAATACTGCTTCACCTGCTCTTAAGGGGAGATTCTTTTGGGGGTAAATTGGAGGGCTACTGATTCCTCCAAACTATGCCACGAAACAGGTGCATCATTAAAGAAACATGAAGGACATCTGTTTCCTGGCTGAGAGTGGAGGAATCACAGATCTTCCAATTCACCAACATGAGAATCTTCCCTTAAGGACCCTGTATCGTGTTTGAAAATTGGAGGCTTCTGATTCCTCCTGACCATGCCACGTAACAAGCTCCTTCAATATAAGTGATGTTTCGTGGCAATATTTGGACTCATTTATTTCCAATTTTCTAACTACTACAACACAGGGTCCCTTAACCATACCACTATAATGTACACGGGGAATATACACGACTCTGAACATTTCTGCACAATTATCGTTTTCCTCGTGTCACGCCTGGATACTGTGTAAATAGACCAATGTACGGTAAAGTGCTGTGCTGTACAGTTATATATATACACACTCAAACTCAAATACAAAACGGGATATCGTATATACGTGTTTTTATTCGCAGACACATACGATTCTGTCTCATGTGTAGGCTATAAATGTAGTGAACACACACACACACACACACACACACGGACGAACTGCACAACTCCCCGCCCACACATACTCCCTCTCTCTCTTACACACACACACACACACACACACACGAACGAACTGCACAATCTCCCTCTCTTTCATTTACACACACACACACACACACGGATGAACTTCACAACCCCACGCCCACCCACACACACACACACACACACACACATAGACTCCCCTTTCCGGCACAGCAATATTTAAGAGGCTTTTCCCCCTCGTATCCTTTATGAAAACCCGACCCCCTTTTGTGGCCAGGTTAGGAAGGCTGTAAATGCATCATGCTCTGTCCCCTCACTGAATCAATGAAGGTGTTATTGCTGTTTGGTTTACTGTATCCTGGATGTGGAATGTATACTGTATATATAGATATTTTCAAAGGTGGATGTGTTTTGTAATTGCTCGTTTGGTTGTCTTTTTGGTTTATGGTATCGGGGATGTGATCTGTATAATGTAATTTCAATGGTGAATGTGTTGTGTAATTGTTCTGTGGGTCGTCTCTCCAAATTTACTGTATCCCGGATTAGGTTTTCTATATATTTTTAAAAGTGAAAGTGTTCTGGATTGCTTCTGTATAGGTTATGGTATTCTGGAACTGCCCTCTATAGACTGTAAATAACAAAAACGAATAAATGGTTGTAGCCTATACCCTTTGATTTTCATAGAGTGTACAAACATAAATGGAATGGAAAAGGTAGCAGACCATACCATTGCAATTTATTTTTTTCAGTTCACTCAAGAGTCGTGTGGGTGATGTGTGTGTGTGTTGAGGGAATGTGGTGAACGCTGGTGTTGTGTTATGCCATTGATGGTGTGCATGTGGTGTGTTAATGTGTGATGTGTTCGTGTGCTGAATTTGTCTGAGTGGTGGGTGAGAGGAGTGTGGTGAGGACAGAGGAGGAATGGTAAGTATGGACAGGTGGTGACAGACAGACAGACAGACAGACAGACAGACTGGTGTGGTGGAGAATTTCCCCTGACATCAATAGTCTGTACCTCGTATCTAGCAAGCATGTCATGTGTGCCTGGTATGGGGTTACCTTTGTGTGTGTGTGTGTGTGTGTGTGTGTGTGTGTGTGTGTGTGTGTGTGTGTGGTTGTGCTGGACTGGAAATATATACCTTAAAGAAAGATATATTTAGTTGTGTTTATTCTGTACTTGTAGCTGTGTGTGTGTATATTTTCTAGATGTATGAGTCATTTGGTTGGGTGATGGTTGTGTGGAATGGCACTGGCCTTGTATGTGTGAGTTTGTGTGTGTGTGTGTGGTGGGGGGAGGCATTGTGTTGTGTCTGCAGCTGTGTTGTGATGGTGTGGTGTGGTGTGTTGTGTTGTGGTGTAAGACATGTGTAGGTATGGTATATTTGGCAGGACTGGTGTCGTATTGTATGACTAATTCCATTTGAGTAGGCTGAGTGCATGGGGTAGGCATCGTGTTGTTGTGTTTGCTAAAGTGTTGTATGTGTTTCCAGAGGGAGGTGTGTGTGTGTGTGTGTGTGTGTGTGTAGGGTATTGAATAATTGTGGTTCATGTAGCCTAGTGTTCAGCAGGTGTGGAGACTGAGGCATGTGTTGGGGGGGGGGGGTAAGGTAAAAGTGTGTGTGTGTCCTGCTGTATAGAACTAAATAAAATACGTGATGTGTGAGCTAATGTAGGCCTATAGTGGTGTACGTGTTGCGTCGTGGAGTCACTGTTTTACGTGATGTGTGTGACAACAGATGTGTAGTAAGCAACCTGTATTTATTATAAGAGATGTGTAACTGATGTATAGTGTAGTTATATTAGTAACCAGTATGTATTTTAATGCAGATGTGTAACTGGTATACGTGGGGCAGATGTGTAGTAAGCAGTAGGCTGTATATATTGAAGTACTGGTATATGCAGCATATTTAATCATAGTACAGTAAAAACAAACTACCCTAATAATAATAATAATAATAATAATAATAATAATAATAATAATAATAATAATCTCTTGTGGACCTTGTGTGGGGATGCGTGAGGGACAACCACTGGATCACAACTTAAGCCGTCTGGACAACTTTTGATTCACCAACACATGGAGTATAAATTACCAGTGTACGAGCAGGCAAAGTAAGGTGGTGAACTGAACTGACCACTCACTTGTTTGGCCATGAGGTAGGTAGGTAGATTAAGGCTTGACTAGACTGGGTTGGGTTGTGTTGAGTTGGGCTGGGCTGGGTTGGGTTGAGTTTTACTTGGCTGGGTTGGGTTGGGTTTGATTGGGCTGGACTGGGTTGGGTTGGTTTGGGCTGGGATGTGTTGGGTTGGGTTGATCTGGATTGGGATTGGTTTAGTTGGGTTGGGTTGGATTGGGCTAAATTAAGCTAGGTTGGGTTGGATTGGGCAAGGTTGGAATGGGTTGGACTAGGCTATCAACTCTGACATTATGGTACCTTGCATTGGCTGAGTGGCTGGCTGTCTGGGCTACCGTGTGCAGTCATCCGGTATATCATTCCTCGTATTACGAAATTGTCTGTAGTAGCTGGCTAGTAGAAAACCAAATTTAGGCCAGGGACGAGATGTGCTGGATTGAGTGTGTAGTGGTGGTGGTGGCAGACGTAGTATTGATCCACAAACAAATATAAGTTAATGTGAATCTTATTAAGGTAATTTGACCCTTGATATAATACGAATGAATTTATATATACTTGTTTCCAGCACTTAATTTTTACATTTAATACCTGTATCTACCATTTCACTTCATTTTACATGCAGTCCACCATTGATGATTACTAAATGTTTTCCCAGGCTGCTTTTTCATTATTACCATACAGCTAAGTGATCTAATTTGTCACAGGGAAAGTGTTAAATATGTTAGCCCAATAGAGAACCTACGGAACATGTGTTTTTCCTAACCACGCGATGTTATCAGAATTCTAATTTATTTTTTTATATTTTTTTTATTTTTTTTTTGTTGGGGAGTGTTTGGGATGTGTGAAGGGAAAGTAAAAGTGTTGTTGCTCTCGTAAATCAAGAAACAACAGCTGGATTTTAAGGGAATGATTCACTCTTGTTTTTAATTGGAGGTATGGTGACTGCTTCCTGCAAACTATACCACGAAACATATCCCCCTCACGGGCTACAGATCCCTCCAAACATAGGCTAGTCCAGTAAATAGACAAACCTCAATGTCGGCAACCGGAGGGGTTCTATTTCAGATGTACTTTAGAGGAATCAGTAGCCCTCCATTTATTTACAACCAAGAGAGTACCCCCAGGCTTGAGCTGATATTTACGAGTTAAGGAAGGTGAGGAAAAAGAAAATATCCTAAGGTCTTTTATGAATCCAGGTCAGGATCGAACATTTCTTCCCTTCCTTCCCCTTCGTGACCTGCTGGTATAGTGTTGTATGGTGATATTTCAATTTAGTGTTTTTAACCGCTGAATATTTACGTGTAGCGTCTATGGTGGTGGTTCATTTTCAATTGCTGTTAACTGTACATAACAACATGAGGGTTTTATGAGATCTGGTGGCTACTGACTCCTCCAATTCATGCAATACAACACAGAACCGATGAAGGGAGTCAATTACAAATGTTACAGGTATATTCCATCTGTCAGCAGTGATTTAAGCTCTTGTCTGTAATGATGACGTTCTTCCTGTTTGTGTAACGATATTATTATTATGTTTCGATAATAAGTTATGGCAAGGTACGGGTCTGAGATTGTTAAATTTACGGTAAGGTTCGTTGTTAATGTATTTTTATATCAACTTCGGTATGGTCTAAGTCGCTTCCTACCTTTATTCCTTCCTTTCTAACTCCCTCTTCTGTTCCATCATCCATCCTTCCATTTTTACATCTTTCTATCTTTATTTCTTTACTTGTCTTCTTCCTCTTCTCTAATTCTCTCTCCTTTGTTCTTTCATCCATCTTTCCACTTCTATGTCTCTTCCTACCTTCCCTCCTCACTTCACTTTACCTTTTCTAGTCCCACCTCGCTCTTCACCTCACCACTTTTCCCTCCCTTTATGCTTCCATTCCTACGTCTCTTTCCAACCGTCCTTCCCTCCATTACACCCTCCCTCTCCCCATTACACCCTCCTCCCTCCCTCCGTCCCGACCTCCTTCCTCCCTCAGGCGATATATGCTCTACTGGACTTTTCCCTTCCCTTTCCCGTGTGCGGCAGGGAAAACACACACACACACACACACACAGGAAAATCATTATAGGCTACATATGAAAACACACAATTTAAATAGGAAAGATTACACACTCGAAAACGCCAAAGAAATGCACAAGATATTTTTCTAACTCGTAGGCTACCATTTCTCAGCAACAAAACCATCAAATCTAGATTTGTACTCAAGAAGCTTTATTTTTGTTTTTAGTTTTTATGTAACCCACGGAAAACGAACAAGCTGGAGGGAAAACAGGGAGGAAAACACCAACACAAATCGAGAAATAAATGAATATACTTGTATAACTCAAATATTTCCCTGGACCATGGTACAGACCACACGAATGGAAAGTCATTAATTAAAAAAAGTAGGTACACTGGAGAGAGAGAGAGAGAGAGAGAGAGAGAGAGAGAGAGAGAGAATGGGGTGTGGAAAATAAAGACAGGTTTATTCTGGAGAGATAGAGAGAGAGAGAGAGAGAGTGTGTGTGTGTGTGTGTGTGTGTGTGACATCATACGTCCGCCAACACCACCACTCTTGTTTCCCGCCACACACACACAGTCACACACCCTGAGTAAGGAGATCAATAACAATGGCTAGGCTACTATTGGATTTGGCTACCTGGATAGATGATAATGTGACCCTCGATCGATATGTCTGTCTCTGTCTCTGCTTCCTTATATCGGGTGGCCTAAGACAAGGATATGGTCTTCATACCTAGTACTACCTACATTCTCTAATAATTTCAATGGCTATTTAAAGTTGGGCTACATCTATAGATTATAATGCTAGGCCTACCCACGTTAGATCTGTCTGTGTCTGTTTGTGTGTTTCCTTACTACGGGTAGCCATAAACGGTACATGTAGGCCCCAGTTATTGAACCTACATTCTCCTATGATATAATTTGACGTATGGGGCCAATGCTCTGTAGTGTAGTTTAGTTTGATGCAAAATACTGGTAGATCTAGTGGATTTTTAACATGGGTATTTAAATGACTCGTGTTTGTGTGTGTATCCTGACAACTCTTTCCGGGAATGTGAATGGTAGATTTAATTGAGAGTGTGTGCGAGGTAATTGCTGAACCATATAATACGCATATTGTTCTTATATACAATAGGCTGAATGGACAATAGTACAGTTGAAATGTATAGACTATTTATTATAATTTTGTAACCTGTGATAGCCTATTGTTGTTGGTGATATTTTAGATACGGTAATAACACTGATGACAATATGTAAGGATATTGAGTAATCATTTTACATTAATTAAGGGATATTCTTTTGTTGGTGAGTTGGAAGGTCTCTGATTCCTCCAAACTTTGCCACGAAGATGATTCCCTATAGTATCATTGATGGCATCTATTTTCTGGCATAGATAGGAGGAATCAGTAGCCTTCCAATACACCAACAAGAGACACTCCCCTTAATAAGAAATTTTGAGTGGAGTTAAAGGTGTCATATTATGTTTAGGGTGAATAACCAGGCTACTGATTCCTCCATACAGTGTCAGGAAATAGACCACTTTAGTATGAGTAGTGAGAGAGAGTTTGTTTAAAATAGCATAGTTTGGAGGAATCAATAACCCTCAAATTCACTCAAAACTAAAGTTACTGTATATATTCAGTGGTATATATAGTACACACGTAATTATTGCAGGCGAAACTTAGCATCCCAGTATGAATTTGTGTGTACATACGTGTCTGTCCAATAAAATGTTTCTGCACGTCCAGGGAAACTAAGTGAAGGAGGAAAGTTTGCTGTAAAGTTACTCAGCAAACCAGCCAGCCAGCCATAAAGTCAGCTAGGCAAACTCTTTCGTGTATTTAAAGAGAAAATGGTTTGCTCGACACTACCACCATCATTATCATCATCATCATCATCATCAATAACATCTACTCTACATCATCCATTCATCCATACATTATCATTACAATCAGCATCCATCGTCATCATCATTCACCATCACCACCAAGACAATCATTATTAACATCTCTACATCATCATCCATCCATTCATAGTATCACCATCACCCCCACCACCATCATCATTATTAACATCTAGGCTAGTCTTATAATATCATCATCTATATGCATTCATTCAAACACTCTCACCACCATTATTGTTTTCACCATCACCATCCATCCACCATCATCATCACCATCCACCATCACCATCCATCCACAATCATCACCATTCACCATCATATCCATCCACCATTATCCTCATCCTCACCATTGTTCCGTTTTCTGTGTGTGTGGATTTACTTCCCTGTTTGTCTTTCCGTCTGGTCTTCCCTTGATGGGCTGTTTGTTCACTAGCGGGTTTGGCTCTCTCGTTTTCTGTGTGTGTGTGTGTGTGTTTTCCCTCCACTGTATGTGTATTCCTTCTATTCCCTCTCCATCCTGTGTGTGTGTGTGTTCCTATTCCTTCAACTGTATGTATGTGTTTGTGTGTGTTCCTTCTATTCCCACCACCCTGTGTGTGTGTGTGTGTTCCTTCTATTCCCTGCACTGTATGAACTCTGACCACTGTTCGTATAATAATTACATAGGCTATACAACTCCCTCTTCCTCCCAACACCACCACTAACCTGTTTCCCAGCCCATCATGTGACATATAACCCAACCAAACCAACCAACTATAGCCCACGGGAAAGTTCTGTCACCCACTAACCCACTAGGAAACATATTCTGTAAAATGTTCATAATATATTCGCTCTCTCTCTCTCTCTCTCTCTCTCTCTCTCTCTCTCTCTCTCTCTCTCTCTCTCTCTCTCTCTCTCTCTCTCTCTCTCTCTCTCTCTCTCATACCTTTGCTTAAACCTGCTGACAGACAGACAAAAACAAGCCTAGCCAATGACAACCTCCCTGACACTGATAACAACGAAAATAACAATGATCACATCAAAATAACAAACACAACATTTACATAACAAACACCACAGTAGCATAGCAATAACCACACTAATATAACATTTACCACACCATAACAATCACCACACCAACATCATAACACCAATATAACAATCACCACACTAACATCATAACACCATCATAACAATCACCACACCAACATCATAACACCATCATAACAATCACCATACCGACATCATAACAATCACCACACCAACATAACAATCACACCATAACAATCACCTCACCAACAATTAGAACCACATCAGTTACAAGGACAACCACAATCCAACGACAATAACCAACACAGCTTTTAATAAAATATAAATAGTGTGCTGAACAAAGAATAGGAGAGAGAGAGAGAGAGAGAGAGAGAGAGAGAGAGAGAGAAAACAGGTGACATTCAAGACCTCCCCAAGGATAACAATAACAACAGCTAGGTATAGTGTTGATCATTAATTAGAGGTGAACTTGAAGTGTTGAACAGAGAAAGTGAACACGACTTTTGCCAATAATAGCTAAGGACCCTGTGATCGTGTATGATGCTTGGTGGCTTCTGATTCCTCCTGACTAGCCTATGCCACGAAACAAGCTCCTTCAATCTAAGTGGTGTTTCGTGGCAATATTTGAAGGACTCATTTACCTCCAATTTTCTGCCTAAATCACAGGGTCCCTTAACTTGATATACCACATAACTTATGCTGGATAACTTGAGGATACACCAACCAACTCATTTATAAACCAGTTATCATGCTTGACTGGTTTTAGACCCACAAGTATATTTCAAAATATCATTAATGATTTGTATACACACTTTACAATATTGTTCTGTAAATGTGTATATAATTATTACCAATACCAAATGTTGTCCACCGGATGTAGTTATTAATTTTAAAAGAATACCAATACTAAATGTTATCAATCGGATGTCGTTATTAATTTTAAAAGAACAACATGTAAAAGTTTCAAACATTAACTGAATAAAACACGGGATAATTATAGTTTGTCTTGTCGATTAGCCAATGTTTATGGCCTTGAGAAGTATGGGTTAAAACCCTGTCATGCTCAGTTGACGCACACGTGGCGTTGGTATTACTTCTTTCCGCTCTACTTATTCAGTCTTGAGGTACTGTACATAGTAACTTGTATTATCTTTTATTCTATATTGTATTTAGTGTACAGTCATGGTGTAAAGTTGTGTGTGTTTGTGACGTGATTAAACGTTTCTTTTGACTTATGTTCATGTTTAGTTTTGGTTAGGTTAGGGTTGGGTTAGATTAAGTTATGTTAGTTTAGGTTGGGTTAGGTTGTTATTTTAGTTTAGGTTAATATGTGATGTGGAGGGAAGATTCTTCATATGATCCATTTTTATTTTTTTTATAGATATATTTTTTCAGTCGACCCTGTCAGTTAATTTATATTATTTCGTGGATTAATTGCCTGGTTATATTTCCAGTCACGTTACCCAGGCTGTGTCCGGGAATGTAAACAACCACTATCAATAATTTTTACAGTATTCATTATATGATATACGTCCTAATTAAATATGAATTCACTCTTAGTTATGTATGTAGTGTCATAGCGTGAGGTAGTGATGACGGGCGTTCGATCCTTGGCCGTGTGTGTGTGTGTGTGTACCTATGAGATTATATGAGTCTTAAAATGATTTCCCTTATGTGTATGTAGGTATGTGTGTATGTTACGCTACGTGTGTTTATAATGTAGGGCTTTGTGTGTGTGTGTGTGTGTGTACTAAGAGGGAAGTTGTGGGTCAATTAATCATCCAACCGTGTACACACCTTCAACTTTTGTCCCTTTGTGGTCACCTGTCTGCCTCAAGGGGTCTATGGAGGTGCTAAAAACATCCCCATTTCCTCTCTTTTGTTTTTTCTTGCCACACATTAATTACCCACAAAAAATATATACTGGACAGAATTGCATCCTTAAAGGTAGATAGATTCTCTTGTTGGTGATTTTGAAGGTCTTTGATTCCTCCAAGCTATGCCACGAATCAGATCTCCAATTAGTACCATTGAGTGCGTCTGTTTCCTGGCATAGGCTAGTTTGGAGGAATCAGCAGTAGCCTTCCAATTTACCAACAAGAGAATCTCCCTTTAAGAATATAATTATAAGATAGACTCTCTTGACCTCCTCCAATTAAAGTAAGAAACCAGTATTGATAATGAGTTACGGTACCTCTTGTTTACATCTTATTCACCAACAACAACAACAACAATACCACTAATATATCATCACCACCATTATTAGTTTCCCGCCGCCATCACCACCACCATTATAAGTATTTCCAGCCAGAATTTACCACCGCCTCCAGAAATATTTCGCGCCACCAATGTTTCCTTCCTTCTGGGGTTGTGTTTGTACTTCCGGTAGCCTAGTGTTCAACGGAGCCTTTTATGGGTGTGTGGGTTTTTTCTTGATCGTGTTAATATCTTCTCTTGAGCGTTTTAGGTGTGTGTGTTCTAGAGCGTTGTGTGTGTGTGTGTGTGTGTGTTCTAGAGTGATGTGTGTGTGTGTGTTCTAGAGCGATTGTGTGTGTGTGTGTGCGCTAATATCCGCTAGAGTGTTGTGTGTGTGTGTGTGAGGGAAATTTCTCCAGCCTTGTATACCCAGCCACGTGTATGTTTTTCTGTGTGTGTGTGTACGCATATTTAACGACCTACTGTACTCTACCTTGGGTCTATTCTTGTCTCCCATGTGTGTGTGTGTGTGTGTGTGTGTGTTACCATTTGTGTAATGTGCTTTATCTAAGTTGTCTGTCTTAATTGTCTTTCATAAAACACACATGCAGAATCAGTCAGTCAGTCAATCTACATTCTACACGCATACGCACTTACAATTTTAGAGAGAGAGAGAGAGAGAGAGAGAGAGAGAGAGAGAGAAAATCAGAGTCGGAGTCAATATATACACACACACTCACACACGTAAACAATTGAGAGAGAGAGAGAGAGAGAGGAAGTTGAGGCGGGTCATTCAGTCTCCACCACAACACGTCACGGTCACACGTACCGGACCTGTTGTCACGTGTGTACCTCCTGACGGTCATTTCTTTGCTGTGTGTGTGTGTGTGTGTGTGTGTGTGTGTTGTTTCTCAGATTGTGTGTTTTTTTTTTGTGTGTGTTCTATTTCTCTATATATATGTGCTTTCCGGTGTTTGTGTTTTTCCATGAATGTGTGTGTATTCTGTTTCTTTGTATACCGGATTTTCCTGTGTGCATTCCCTTAGTATGTGTGTGTGTTTTTCCTGTGTATATATATTTTGTGTTGTCTTACTGTGTGTGTGTGTGTGTGTGTGTGTGTGTGTGTGTGTGTGTGTGTGTGTACAGCATAATGTGGTGTTATTTGAGTGAGTGCCAAGGAGACACAAGAGTTCCAACTCTCCCACTTCTCTTCACTTCTTTTCCCTTCTCTCTTTACCCACTCCTTATTCGTTCCTACACTTTACATGAGAGAGAGAGAGAGAGAGAGAGGTACATAGGTATATAATGTACAATATAAGGGGAAGGAAAAGGGTTAGCAAGGAAGGCAAAGTGGGTCAATATGAAGGTAGTAAAAGTCTATAATAGATTTATGACTGATATTTGCAAGATTATGAAGGCAGAGCATCTAAATACAATGGTCTTTCTTGTCTATTTATTCCAGTACAGAGTATCTATTATATATTCTCTCTCTCTCTCTCTCTCTCTCTCTCTCTCTCTCTCTCTCTCTCTCTCTCTCTCTTGCACGTGTCGCTTGCCTTTCGTAATATCCTCAACTGTGCTCCCTTCATTCATAGAAGTGATGTTTTCCTTGTATACAACTGCTGTACTTTTCCTCTTGTTCACTCTCCTCATCCTCATCATCCTTCCCTTATTATTCTTTCTTCCCTTCGACTTTTCCTCCTCCCCTTCCTCTTCTCTACCTCTCATCTTTTCCTTCACCACCACCTCCTCTTCTCAATATCTTCCTTTTCTCCTCGTCTTCCTTCCATTTCAAAATGCTCCAAAGTAAACATTCTACTAGGTTTTCTCTACACTCAGGACCTTGAACCTACATTAATATTCAGTGAATATTATAATAATAATAATAATAATAATCTGTAAACTGTTTCCTGGCGTAGTTTGGAGGAATCAGTAGTACTTAGAATTGCCCACTAGAAAGTAACCCATGAAGGAAAGAAACAATTGAGGGTAAATTAGTGTTGGGCTGAATTTTCCAAACTATACATGTCACGAGACAGACAGGTCCACTATAAGTAACATTGAGGTGATGATTTATATTTCCTTTGATTTGTTTGGAGGAATGATTAACCCTGTACAATATACCAATAAGAGTTCTTCCTCTCTTAAATGTGTCATGGTGAGCGAGGTTGACCAAGCAGTGAATCACAACAATAGCATAATGACTCGCCTGATTATTTATTTATAAGTGTTGCCAAGCCACTTAGCCTATATGGCGTGCAGACATAGCTTTTCCTTATATGGTAGAGAGAGAGAGAGAGAGAGAGAGAGAGAGAGAGAGAGAGAGAGAGAGAGTATAGTAAATGAGTTGGGGAGAGGAAAGTTAAGGTGGTAATTCTTTTTTGGTACATTGGAGTGTCTTCATTCCTCCAAAATATGCCAGGAAACAGGACCAGATGAACAAAAATAATGGTGTTCTGTTGCTTGGAATAGTTTGGAGGATTCAGTTGCTCCAGATTTACCAACACAAAACTTCCCCCTTAAGTCAGGTACAGGTGTCTTGGTAATGGCAGCTATTGTCAATTGTACAGTAAAATCATCTTGCGTTATCTTTACGTCTGTGTGTGTGTGTGTGTGTGTGTGCAAGGGAGTGAAATTTATAAGGTGGTGAAGCCTTATTTATTAAACACTGGAGTGGTGATATGAAGACACACAGGCTTGCATGGTATGTGATATGAGTTTCTTGCTCTCTCTCTCTCTCTCTCTCTCTCTCTCTCTCTCTCTCTCTCTCTCTCTCTCTCTCTCTCTCTGTGTGTGTGTGTGTGTACTTGATAGTGAAGTAATTTTTCTACTGAAATGTTTTGTAAATATTGAGGATATTATATAATTATGTTTGTAGTGCAATACTTATTATTTTGTCCATGTGAGGGGAACGTGTGGACAGTGTTGTTGATAAGTCGTGTATGTGTTGGGTTTTTTCCCTCTTGGTTAAGACGTATATGTGTTGTTATTCTTTGGTGGTGGTTGTGTTGTTGTTGTGAGAAGTTAAGTACACCATGAAGAGTTTCCAGATGTTTGTGTATAATAAGCGCTTCTCCAGGCTGTCTGGTCTGCTGTGTATATATATCCTTCTCATGGCTAAAAGATAAGAGGGAGAGATGGAGGGTAGAAGGAATATTTCTGCATATACATTTGCTGCATATTATCTGCATTGTTTATATATTAGAAAAGACATGTTGGGGGACAAGATTAAGTGTATACCCTCAGCAATATCACTAAGTATCAGTTAATATATATAAACACTGGACTGTGCAAAAAAAGTGTATCTAAGGTGACTATTACTTAGAAGGAAATCAGCGTGTTCTCGACAGGATAACACACACACACACACACACACACACACACACACACACACACACACACACACACACACACACACACACACACACACACACACACACACACACTATAAAGAGAAAACCATTTTGAAATACAACTCCTGGTGGCTATTTGAGAAAAGTCACTATGAGAACTATCCGAGTTGTGATGCTGTACTGTGATATGTGATAAAGGTCAGGGGTCAAAGGTCAAGGGAGGAAAGGGGATGATGATAAATATAGTCATTCCAGGTGATATATCGTGTGAATTTAATGCATTGTGTGTTTATACTGGAGTGGATGTTTTATTGACGACGCGTGTGTGTGTGTGTGTTTGAAGTTATATGTAAGATTGTGTGTACGTATGTGTGACTATGTATGTAGATATATGTGATTTTATTTTTTCATGTGTGTGTGTGTGTGTGTGGGTACAAAGAACAGACGAAGTGAGAGACGGATTGGGAAGAATGTTTTGTGTGCCGTACCCTCCACATTCCATTTACGGTGATGGTGGTGGTGGTAAAGTCGTGTTGTTATGGTACGGGTAGGTAGGTAGAAGGTGAGTAAATGGATGACCTCTATAGCAGTACACACACGACCCTCTCCTTCCCTCCCTACCTACCTGTCTCCTTCCCTACCTACCTGTCTCCTTCCCTCCCTACCTACCTGTCTCCTTCCTTCTCATCGCAAGGTCGTTTCTGAAGGACTCTCGTATATCCTCCTATTTTTACTATAGTGTGGTTTTCTTTAGTATCTTTGTGAGTTTTCATCGAGTCACTATTCCAAGCAACAGGCCATCATTATTGTTATTAAAATAGATCTGTTTCCTGGCATACTTTCGGGAAATTAAGGCGCTCCAATGTACCAAAAGTGAATTAATCCCTTAAGTACTATGACCTTATAGATACATATTTGGCGTACAATCCCAGTCTATGTAAATTGCAGGTAGATTAGCCTTCCTAGCTGTGAATATATTTGGTGTAATTTATCTTGGATTGCATTACTATTAGGGTAAAGGCCGAGAAATGAATTGAGGGAGCAATACATATTTGCCCGGTAGAGAGAGAAAAAAAAACTACTGCTTCCACTACACCGACCTCCCTGCCTACTTACTCACCTAGGCTACCCACAAAACCTACCTACCTGCCCACTTCCCTCACCTGCTGACCACCTACCTAATTTCCTGCCTACTGTTTTTATCCTTCTCATATCAGTTTGAATTATTTTGGCTTTACGTAACATGGAAAGAGGTGTGGTGTGTGAGTGTGTGTAGAAATATGAATTCATTTGTGTGAATTTATGAATATTATAATGTGTGTGTGTGTGTGTGTGTGTATAGAAGTGTGAATTAATGTATGTGTGTGTGTGTGTATAGAAGTGTGAATTAATGTGTGTGTGTGTGTAGAAGTGTGAATTAATGTGTGTGTGTGTGTGTGTGTGTGTGTGTGTGTGTGTGTGTGTGTAGAAGTGTGAATTAATGTGTGTGTGTGTGTGTGTGTGTGTGTGTGTGTGTGGATTAATATGTGTGTGTGACGGTCTGGTAGGCAGTACATGTGGTCTGGTCACACTCCGAGGCGTCACTCCCTCCTTCCATAACCTTCCTAGAAACTAACCACCATCAACACCAACACTTACTCATTTATATTTTTATCCCTGCGAGAAGGTATACGATTCTTTCATTTAATTTCTTGTGTACTTTTTTCTCTTAGTAAATATAATGGAATACAAGACAAATTATGCAAACAATTTACATCACGACAGTATCAAAACTCCCCCACCTTAGCCTAACCCCTAAAAAAAAAAAATAATAATAATAATAATAATATTAAAATAAATAATAATAATAAAATAAATAATAATAATAAAATAAATAATAATAATAATATAATAAATAAATATGATAATAATAATAATAATAATAATGAAATAAATAGTAATAAAAATAATATAATAATAATAATATAAATAAAATATCCCCTTATTACTATAAAAACAATACCTCAACTCCAATTCCTAACACGAGAACACAAAATCAAAATACCAAGATAAAGGCACCCACTCCCTGCCTTTCTCATAACATAACAACTATAACAATAATACCCCATTAGACTACCATAATAATAAATACCTAATCTACCATAATAATAAATACCTCTAAAATTCCTCTCGTATACCCCGAGAATGGTTGAGTGTTATGAGCGGTTTTTGGAGGTGGTGATGATGGTGTTGGTGGTGTGAAGTTGTGTTGTGTTGTGCTGCGTTGTGTTTTCCAAGATGAGGCACTGGTGTGTGTGTGTGTGTGTGAGAGAGAGAGAGAGAGAGAGAGAGAGAGAGAGAGAGAGAGAGAGAGAGAGAGAGAGAGAGAGAGAGAGAGAGAGAGAGAGTGTATATAAGGTACATACAACAATCACATGACAACACAAGATACGAAACAGGAGAGAGATGATAGACGTGAGGCACATTAACACACAGACTGAGAGACACATGTGGACCGACCCACTTCTTGCACCTCTGACAATAGTTGGTGAAGACAGATGCTGGACACACACACACACACACACACACACACACACACACACACACACACACACACACACACACACACACACACACACACACTGTACTCCATCCACACCCTCCATACAAGACTTGCCTTTCCCACATCAAATTTTATCACACACACACACACACACACACACACACACACACACACACACACACACACACACACACGGCTAACTTCCTCCTCTCGCCCCGCCCACGTTATCCATCATTCTGTGCATACTTTTGTTCCGCCCACGCCCACACACACACACGCGCACATACTGTACACTCACACATACCACTCATTCTGTCCACTCCACACCCTTCACCATAACAATCTATTTTGCCAATATCATTCTGCTATCCTGTTCACTATACACACACACACACACACACAGAATGAGATTGTAGTGAGTAGTTTCAGTAACATGCCTGCCTGCTCATTCACAACAACAAGAGTAAAGAAAACACAATTCATCTTGGCGTTGCAACAAGTTGGGAGGACACTGCCGCTGACACATGCAAACATCTCTCTCTCTCTCTCTCCTCTCTCTCTCTCTCTGTATGTGTGTGTGCAGAACAAAAGTATGCACTGAATGATATATAACTTGGGTCGGGCGAGAGGAGGAAGTTGGCTGTATGTGTGTGTGTAGGTGTTGTCAAGGCATCAGCAACATTATATTACAAACATCGAAGCGGATATTACGTTGTTGAGAAATTGGAGGGGGGCTACTGATTCCTCTAACCTCTTAAATAGGCTATAAACAGCTTGGGGGTAATCTGTTGTCGTGTGATTTGAGGGGAGGTGGGGGGGCAAATGATTCCTCCAAACTACGCTATAATACATCCTTTACTCGTATTCTGAGGTACTAGTCTGTGTCGTGGAAGGGTTTGAAGGAACGAATAGTCTTCCCTCTTTAAATTTATGACCTTCATGTAATCAATAACCATAAATCTATTTATAATTACCTGGCAATACTTCAAACAGTTCGTCCCTCCTTGACGTGTCCTCCCTGACCTCGTAAAATATGTAATAAATCTTAAAAGTAAGGAGTTATTACTTATACCTTACTGTACTGTTCAGGAAACTAACTATGAGGGAAGCTGTCAAATGTTTACTGAACCTTGTCTACATCGATGATATTGTCCGTATATCCATGATGGTTATACCGGTATAGAATTTTAAATGTAGCCTTTGTATTGTATCATCACTGGTTAATTCAATATGGGTTGTTTGTTGTATTTATAGGCCTGTGCTTCTTAGTACTTGACTCACCTCGCTAAACTTAGACGAGCAATGATCCCAAGGTAATGTTTTTCAATGAAGTGTCTTCTTCGCCAGCCAGAATGGGCGGGTCCTCGGTTTGTTGACATGTGACGTCATCGTTCGTCCGTATGCGTGCACCCGACCATGACTTCTGATAAAACTAAAAACTATTGTATTGTTTAGCTCTGACTTGGGATTAGGAGGCAGATCTTGTATTTTAAAGCATTCAAACAGTTATCATGGGTCGTGGTGAGTGGGAAAAAGAGAGGAAATGAGTGGCGTTGGGGTGTGATGCAAGAAAAGACTAAGATAATGTAAATCGAACAGAAACAATGAGCATCGAAAGGAGTAACAGTGAGAGGTGTTGGCGAGGAATGTAGGAGTATAGAATAGGACAAGAAAGTAATGGTTTCTGTACAGGTGTAGAGAGACTTTAAGACAATGGGCTGAGGGAGAATGGACGGGTGGTAGGTGAAGGGGTGGGTGGACAGGTGGGTAGATGGATGAGTGAGTGGACAGGTGGGTAGGTGGATCCATGGGGTGATTTGACAAGTGGGTAGATGGGTGGGTAGGTGGACAGGTGGGTAGATTGATGGGTGAGTGGACAGGTGGGAAGATGGAAGGGTGGGTAGATGCGTGGACAGGTGGGCGGGTGGGACAGGTGGGTAGCCTAGGTGGATGGGAAGTAGCAACATACCATAGAGGTCACTGATTGGTCAATATTTCTCCCCTTTCACATTCCTCTTATGTTATATTATGTATTTTATAATTCTCTCTCTCTCTCTCTCTCTCTCTCTCTCTCTCTCTCTCTCTCTCTCTCTCTCTCTCTCTCTCTCTCTCTCTCTCCTCTCTCTCTCTCTCTCTCTCTCTCTCTCAATTTCTTATTTTCCTTTACTTAAGCAATCTTCACATGTCCTTCAACACACACACACACACACACACACACACACACACACACACACACACACACACTAAGTTACTGCTTCCTCAGAAAACATTTAAATTTTATTCGTGTGAGGTCTTAATATTTCTATACCGAGGGTGTGCTACCAAACAATTATTATACAAACGTGCAACACAGCAACCTGCATAAATCTGGGCAATTCTATAAAAAAAAAAAAAGAATAGAAGTTACTGTATGTATATCCCAAACTATTTAATGAAGATCTACCAGTCATCAACTTTGCTACAATCTATTAATGTTCAATGGTGTCTGAACTCGCTAAAGGGTCTCACATCCACAGTACAACATCCATCCAATCTCTATAGTTTAAAGGGATAGGACAGTGTTGGTAAATCTGAAGTAACTTATTCTTCCAAACTTGCCTATATATTCCAACCAAAAGGCTACCATTATTTTTTTGATAATCTAGTACTGTTTCCAGGCATATGTGAAAGAATGAATGCTCTCTAATGTACCAAAAGCCTATTATTTGTGTTAATCTAGTACTGTTTCCTGATGTGGAGGAATCAAGGCACTATAATGTATCAAAAGTCTATTATTTTTGTTAATCTAGTACTGTTTCCTGACATATGTGGAGGAATCAATGAAGACGATCTAATGTACCAAAAATATATTACCCCCTTTAAACCCCATACCTTTTATAGCTTGGCCTGGGTCGGTATTAATGGTGTTTGAATGGAGACAGGTTGGACAGATAAGGTTATCAGATGTTATGGTTTATACTGTGTGCTTTGGGTTGAGGGGAATTCTAGGAGTGATTACGTTTGAAGTGTGTTGTTGGGTATTTAATAATATAATGTTTTGTTATAGCTTATCAAACCCGTAATACTAATGTTGATGGTAATAACAATAATACATATACCGGTAGTAATAGTTATAGTAGTGGTACGATGATAATAATAATAATATAATGATAGTAATGACAATAAACATAATAATAATAGAAATATATATTAATAATAATATAATAATAGTAATGACAATGAACATAATAATAATAGAAATAAATATAATAATATAAAAATAGTATTGACAATAAACATAATAATAATAGAAATAAATGTAATAATAATAATAATAATAATAATAATGATCATCAGCTGCATCGTCATCATCATACATATATACATACATACATACATGAACAAACGAAAATAAAATACCAGTCATGTTGGTAAAACAAAAAGTATGAGAAGGAATAGACAAAAAAGAGGGACAGGATTAGGGAGATCGTGGGAATGGTGGGAAGGGATGAGAGGAGGGGGTCAAGGAGAGGTCTTGGCGGGGGGAGGGGGGCAGGGGAGGGGTGGAGGGAGGGAGGGAGAGAAGAATGTGTAGGAAGGTGAGAGAAGAGAAAATTGTTAGTGAGGAGGTGATGGTGGTTAGGAAAGGGAGGAAAAGGTTAAGAGGTGAGGGAGGGAGGGAGGGAGAGAGAATTTTGTAGGAAGGTAAGGGAAAGGAGAGAGGAGGTAGGGGACGAAATAGGTGTGGGATGGAGAAGAGGAAAGGTGAAGGGATGTGTAATGGAAGGTGCGAAAGAGAGAAGAGAGGGAATGAAAAAGCTGAGGGAGAGTGTAGTACGTGAATGAGGATATGAGGAAGGAAGGTGTGAGGGAAATGAAAGTGGGGAGAATAGGTGAATGAATAGATGAGTAGGAAAAGAAATAATATAGTAAGAAGGCGGAGAAGGAACAAGAGGAGAAGGAAGATTAACACGAGAACAAGAAAGAAGAGTAATATGAGGAAGGAGAGGAAGAGGAATAGGAGGAGGAAAGTTTTGACATAAATAGAGTCTAATTTTGGATATCAGTGACATCATCCTGTGCTTGGATGGGTTGAGGGGGAGAAGGGATAGATGGGAAGGTGGAATTACGAGGATATACACTCGTTATAAATAAAACTGGCTATCTTAGTGGTAAAGAGGATAGAAAACTAATGTGTGTAAATGGATAATACTATAAACACGAACATCTGCACCCATCACTACTACTACTACACTATTACTACTACTACTACTATACTACTACCACTACTATACTACTACCACTACTATTACTACTACTACTACCACTACCACTACACAAGTACTACTACCACAACTACTACTACTACTACCACCACCACTACTAACTACTACTACTACTACTACTACTACTACTACTACTACTACTACTACTACTACTACTACTACCACCACCACCACAACTATTACTACTACTATTACGACCACCATTCTCCGTTGCCTGTTTGAATGGATAGTCTACGTGTGATATCCTTAATAAAACCAACCTTGAATGTATATATATGCTGTGAAGTCCAAAAGAGGTAAAAAATAAGAAGTAAAATATTACTACCACCCTTGATGTAGGATTGTAGGGACGGGATATATATAATCGGATTTTGGAGGCAGGGAAAAAAAGAGTTGAATATTAACATTGATTTTTTAGCGAATGGAAAGGAATTATTTTTTTTTATGAGAGTGTGTTATATATTTTTATTTATTTATTTCTGTACAGTCACGACCAAAAGTCCTTTATTAGGTGAATGAAAGTGAGCTATATGAGTGAATATTATGAGCTAATGTTACTGAGATCAACAGTTATAATTTCCATCATTTTTTCGCGATTATTTCATTCGGTGTAGATAAGATGGAAAGGAAGGAAAGGTATAGGGTTGAGGGGACAGTGAGGTGAGAAGGAGAAAGGGCAAGAATAGAAGGGAAGGGCCAAGTAAGCTTACACAGACAGGCAAGCAGACGGGCAGACAGACAGGGAAGATGGTTGACAGGTAAACAGCATGCAGACAGAGAAACAGAGAAGAGGAGTAGCAAATAAACAGGTACAGAGAAGAGGAGTAACAAGTAAACAGATACAGAGAGGAGTGGAAAGTAAATAAGCAAACAAACAAGCAGAGAAGAGGAGTAACAAGTAAACAGGTAGAGAGAGTGGAGGAGTGGAAAGTACACAAGCAAACAACCATGCATACAACCCACTCATGGATGGAGATTGGAGTGGAGGGGAAGAGAGAGAAGGACAAACACTCATCTAGTAAGAGAGAGAGAGAGAGAGAGAGAGAGAGAGAGAGAGAGAGAGAGAGAGAGAGAGAGAGAGAGAGAGAGAGAGAGAGAGGAACATAAAGAGTGAGGAATTGATGGAGGGATGGATGAGTCTCAGGAAGGAAGTGAGGATTACGAGAGAGAGAGAGAGAGAGAGAGAGAGAGAGAGAGAGAGAGAGGTATAATCTGCTTGGGGCCACATCCTACCACAATCAATACTGTAAGATCATTCTCTCTCTCTCTCTCTCTCTCTCTCTCTCTCTCTCTCTCTCTCTCTTCTCTCTCTCTCTCTCTCTCTCTCTCCTATAATCAATCCATCCATCACTCCATATTTACAAACACCTCAACCAATCCATAAATAATGAGATTAAAGACGAACACATGAGAACATCAACACAGAAACATAACAGATTAATCTAGTGTGCTTATTTTCCACCAACCCCCCTCCCCCCTCCACTCCATTCATATACCTTCTTCTTGTCAAGTCTAGATCCTTACCACTTACTGGCTGTCTGTCTCTCTCTCTGCCATCTTGCCTTCCCCTCTCTCTCTCTCTCTCTCTCTCTCTCTCTCTCTCTCTCTCTCTCTCTCTCTCTCTCTCTCTCTCTCTCTCTCTCTCTTTGTTAGTTTGTCTGTCTCTTACTTTGTTTACCTTGTTTGTTTACTTGTCTGTCTGTACGTGTTGAGATGTGTGTGTGTGTGTGTTAGTGTGTATGACTAAGAATGGGAGGGGACAGCACTTTTTGGCGGGTATTACATCACTAGAAACTTTTGGGCTACATTTCGGGCTATACCTCTCCTTAAAACTTGGCAGGAACAATTAACAAACAAAATAACAACACTAACCTATATATATATATTACATTCCTAGCAACTGTGATATTAACTTTCCCCTGACAAGACGACAGACACCACAAGGCACCACTGAGGAAGCAAGGCAGCAAGAAGCAAGCAAGCACTGTGTTTATTTACTTGATTTACTGCCCTCCTCCCTCTATGTACCCCACAAATTGGACAACACTGGAATTTGCTGTTTGATGATGAGTGTGTGTGTATTGACTGACTGATGATCTGTAATAATAAACTATCAATATATAACGATGAGGGATAGAGAGAGGCCTACTGTACACCCACTACCATCACCACTATTACCACTATACATCTGACCACTTGCTTGCTTGATTGGTTGGTTGTCTGTTGGTTGGTGTGGTATACAAACCCAGATCTATTGATTAAGGAGTAAAAGTGTCTCTTTCACTCACCACCAGGTGTGTTATTTATATTCCGGAAGTTTTAAGCCCGCTCGCGCAAACACACACACCCACACACACACACACCACACACACACACACACACACACACACACACACACACACACACACACACACACACACACACACACACACACTTATGTCAACAAGGAATACCTACAATGAGAGGACACAGTAAGAAATTAATTAAAAGAAGAGGAGATAAAGATGTACAGAAATATAGCTTTCCAAATAGAGTAATAGATCAATGGAACAAATTACCAGAAGAAGTGGTGTGTGTCAAAAACATACATAACTTTAAAGAAAAATATGATAATTGTGATTTAAAATACGGGACATTACGAGCTTGACTCAATCCTGTAAAGATACAAATAGGTAAGAACAAATAGGTAAGAACACACACACACACACACACACGTTGTTGCCTTTGTTCGGTGTGTGTGTGTGTGTGTGTGTCAGCAAACCAGTATGACTTGTACCCCTCACACATATTTAAGACGACAGGTAGCAGGTTCACACACACACACACACACATGCAAGACGTCACCATGATGCATCAGTACCAACACTAATAAAACACACACACACACACACACACACACACACACACACACACACACACACACACACACACACACACACACACACACACACAGCCTCACCACTACACATAAACTGGAGAAAACTATTGATGGTGAATTGGAGGACTACTGAATCCTCCAAATTAGGTCACGAAACAGATTCCCTATTAGTATCAATTTAGTGATATGCTTCATTGAATTGTTTGGAGGAATCTATTGACCAATAATTTACTGTACTGAAGCCTGTTATTCCTTCTGTTGGTAGGCCAAGTAGAATAATAATAACAATAACAAGAACAACAATAATAACTAATAATAATAATAATAATAATAATAATGGTAATAACATAAAAATAATAAAAGAATAAACAAGGAAATAAGTTGATAAAGGATAGAGGTAGGACTATACTTATAAGAACTGGATGTCGTGTATAAGAAAAATATTACTTGTTGGTGAAGGACATTATTTTGATACACTAACACTACTAAGGTATTTTACACGAGTTAAGGGTAGATTATTCGCTTTTGTTACATTGGAGCTCCTCGATTCCTCCACAGTATGCCAGGAAACGAGGACCAGAAGAGCAAAAATAATGGTGTTCTGTACAGTGCTTGGAATAGTTTGGAGAATTCAGTTGCTCCAGAATTAACAACACAAAACTTCCCCCTTAAGGACCCTGTGATGGTGTATG